>OMNO01000839.1:4570-21121 GCA_900303215.1 Trachyrincus scabrus | reverse complement strand
TGAGATTGTATTCCCTCTAAACACTTATTTAAAGTAACAAAGGCAAAAAGGTGATGGTTGCTTTAACCACGACGTGGTGACCTTTGGCTGGTACACAGACAGTTTGACGGTGGGTGTTCTCGATGGAGGGTGTTTTAATTCCCGCAATGATTATCTTCCCTGACAAATCTTGTTTTCACCTTTGACACGGATTGTTACAAGAGACTGTACAGTTTAGCATACAACAAGCATATTGTCAGAGGCCTGTGTGTCTTAAATCAACCATGACTTCCAAAGCCTTAACATCGCATAAGCTTTATTATCGCGTCACTTCTACCACATCGTTGTAGCGTATTCATGTGTGCGAGTGTGTTTATCTCCTCCGTCTCCTCCTCCAATAGGACACATTGTGGAAAGACTGCGTCTACGCCTGCTGCTGCAGGGCCTGCACCTGGTGTCAGATAGCGAGAGAACTGAAAGCCAGAGCGACGCCCATCTCAACCCTAGAAATCAACACGCAGGTCTAAAACGCAACGAATGCCACAGTGACTGCTTTCACCCTCATCATCAATCAATCAATCATCATTAATGAGATAAAAGTGGCGTGACAACCACCATCTTAACAAAGAAGCAGCACGCCGTTGACCTTTTACATGCTATTCACATATCTGGAATACCGATCGGTCTCAGCTTGTTTGTCCATGTGACGTCATCCCATATCGTCCACATACCTATCAGTCCACAGTATAAACTGCTTTTTCAGATTTGTGTAGAGGCACGTTAATGCGCATGCCGTGGTGAATGATAGTGGTTTGCATGGGAAGGAGGTAAGGCAGGTTAGGCAATTGGTCTCAGGTATTTGTTCTCATCATTATTTATATCAACACAACAGAGCCTAGTTTTGATGACGTTGTATAATGTGTGTAGGGCGATTCTACCAGTACATGTGTAATATTAAATGTTATTTTGTTTTTTTTCTATAGAGCCAAAAGGATATATGATCGCTCTACATGTATAATGTATGATACACAATGCTATTCACAAGAGAACAATTCTCTTGTTATTTTGTACTTTTTTTTACCTATTGTTTAACAGTGACTGCCCAAAACAATCCCTGGCATTCTACCTACTGCTGGTCGCAATTCGAATGGCCAGGAAACCTTCCACCAGCAGAGCAATAAAAATCTCAATAAAGCTGTTGTTTTGTTGTGTGCTATGAAGTTGAAAAACAAACGCAGACCAGTGAGAATCACAACACACACGCAAAACCACAAGTGTTCTAGTGATAGTTTGCACGTGTACCTAACTGTGAAATCTGATGCGTACAAGGTGTTCTTTTGCGCATCTGAAACTTATTTGGCAATAACATGCACAAGCGTTCCTTGCGAGTGTCCCAGGACAGAACAAGATTTAGATTTAGGACCACGCAGCGCAGTGCTGGCCGGTGGCCACCTAAACGCGGGTCCGCTACACAGGCAGACCCCCTTGGCCCTTCTTTGTTAACACAAAACGTTCCCATTGCTCTGGGCTTTATATCTCCACAGAGGGGAAGGCTGCGGAGCTCTGATATGACTGTTCGGTGGCGAGCGTGCACTGTTATTGTAATCTCCCACGGCAACCTCTTTTTTCTTTTTTTTTGCAGTGACCTTCTCACTGTTCTTCTCGTCCTACCCCTCCTCCCCTCTGGTTACTTCCACTGGTCCCTTAACTTCCATTATCCCCCCCCGTTTCCTGCGTTCTCTCTCTCTCTTTCTCAGCCTCCACCCTTTCCAGAGCACAGATGTTACATTGTTCTGCATAATGTTCTGCTTAATCATATATTCTTCTGCTATATATATATATATACACACACACACACACACAAAAGACGTATGTGCATATGACAAAACCCAGCAGATAATATGCTGATCACATCATATTAACTGCTAACCTTTCTTACACTATACAACCTTTGACTACTTAGATAACACATTTACCATGCAATCAAACTTTGACCAAGCCGGGACCACAGGGTTACATTGGTTGAACATTCAGTGTGGAAAAACACTTCATATATAAACTGGCTGCTGCCTGAGACTCAGCTGCACTTCAATTTATAAAACTTGAAGAACTAGTGACGAAGTGAACAATAAAGGACCAGGTGAGGCCCTCGCTTGTCACATTGATATTTTAAGAATCTATTGAACAGTAAATACCTTTGATTCTGCCACTAGAGGGGAATTGTAGCTTTCTTTGTTGGTATTTGTTTAATCTTTTCATTCAAACCTAAAATGGGTACAGGAGAAAAACCTACAGATTGTTTAGGTTGCAGCACAATGCAGGTGTTATTTTTGGTGTCTGACATCGCTTGATATATGTCTGACATCATGATATATCAAGTCAAGTCAAGTCAATTATATTTGTATAGCCCTTAATCACAGTTAGTCTCAAAGGGCTTCACAGGTCACATATTTATGGCCAGCTCCTGAAGACCGGAGGGCCCGAGAAGGACAATAGGGAATAATAAGGTCCTTCAGGTAGGATGGTGCTAATCCATGCAGGATTTTATAGGTTAGTAGTAACACCTTAAAACCTGACCTCGCATTTATTGGAAGCCAGTGGAGGGAGGAGAGAATAGGAGTAATGTGGTCAAACTTTCTACTTCTAGTTAAGAGTCTAGGAGCGGCGTTCTGCACAAGCTGCAGGCTTTTCGTAGTGGAGTTCGGTAATCCAGAGAACCGTGCATTACAGTAATCTAGTCTAGACGATATATCCAACAATGATTTTGTTTCTTGAAATTTGTTAATGATTTTATTTGGTGATATGACTGAATGGCTTTGCTAAATCTTAGAAATGGTAAATTACAAACAAGTATCTGTAGTCAAAGACATAAGAGGTAAGAATGTGCCATGCATGAAAAGGTCAGTCACCAGATCAGATAGTCACCAGATTGGTGACTATCTCAGTATATCTCCAGCTATCAGTGTATTTTTTTTTTCTCCACTGGCCTTACAGCTGCCTCTAACAATGTTATCAATGTACACTTTTTCATATTGTTATCCCAGGAAATGCTGAAAACAATTCTGGTGCTCCTGACTGCACTCGGTCTCCTGCTGCACGGGCCGAGTTGTTGCCACGGCAGCAGGATTCTGGTGGTACCCCTTGATGGTAGCCACTGGGTCAACATGGCGGTGATTCTCCAAGAGCTGCACTCTAGAGGACACAGCATGACTGTGTTGCGCTCTGCCAAGAGCTGGTACATCCCTGAACACTCCCCCTACTACACTTCTGTTGATGTGCACATGATTGAGGACGAGGTAGATATGAGCTTCTATCTCAAAATGCTTCAACGGATAATGAAACATCGACAGTTGCCGACGTTCATGCGCTCCTTTCGCCAGCAGTTTGAGATGACCTCTGTGCTAAGTCTGGGCCATGGGATTTGCAGCAGAGCAATTGCCTCAATGCTTGATGACCCTATTTTTATAAAGAAGTTGCGGGATGTCAAGTTTGACTTGATGTTGACTGACCCTGGCTTACCGATTGGGTTTGTACTGGGTACTTACCTCCATTTGCCAATGGTCTTCAATGCACGCTGGGCCAATACCGGCGATAGCCATTTCACTGCGGCTCCCTCACCAGTCTCGTACGTTCCTGTTCCAGGCACAGAACTCCACGATGAGATGGATTTCCTGGAAAGGACCAGAAACATGATGCATTACTTCTATAGCATATACGAGCAATACGTTTTCATCAATCCTGCATACTCAGAACTGCTGCAACAGCACTTTCCTTCTGGAGCTGACCTGCTTTCCATGCAGCACTCAGCTGACATCTGGATGATCAGGGTAGACTTTGTCTTTGAGTTCCCACGGCCTACCATGCCCAATATAGTCTATATAGGAGGTTTCCAGTGCAGGGAAGCCAAGCCCCTCCCTGCTGAACTAGAGGCCTTCATGCAGAGCTCTGGAGAACATGGGGTAGTAGTGATGTCCCTTGGAACTTTGGTTGCCGGCCTCCCAAAGGAAATGACAGAGGCCATTGCTGCAGCATTTTCCCAGCTCCCTCAGAAGGTGGTGTGGCGGTATTTGGGCCAGAGACCATCTAACCTGGCGAACAACACCCTGCTGCTGGACTGGCTGCCTCAAAACGACCTTCTAGGACACCCTAAGACTCGTGCTTTTGTTGCCCATGGAGGCACCAACGGTCTGTACGAAGCCATCTACCATGGAGTGCCAGTTCTGGGCCTGCCCCTCCTATTCGACCAGTTTGATAACCTAATCCGTCTGAAGGGGCGTGGGGCAGCACGGGTGGTGGAAGCCTCCTCACTTAATGCGGAGGACTTCCTGGAGGCCCTAAGGGACATGCTGGAGAATCCCTCTTATCGAGACAACATGCAGAGACTTTCTCAGCTGCACCATGACAAGCCTCTTTCCCCTTTAGACACCGCTATATTTTGGATTGAGTATGTCATCAGGAACAAAGGGGCCGCTCACCTGCACTCTGTAGGTTTCAGCCTGCCTTGGTACTCCTACCATAGCATAGATGTGGTTGTCTTTCTCTTGGCTCTCAGTGTGGCATCCCTCTGGGCATTGATATATGTCTGTAGGCTGCTCTGTCACTGGACATGTAGAACTAAGAGAAAAGTGGAGTGAAATCTCTTCTTTCAATTTCAAATTGATATTTTAAACATCCTATTTCCTAATTTATTGAAAAATAGAAAAATTCCAATTAATGTATACAGTATACAATACTGGTCATATTGTAAACACATGGTTTTTAAGCATGTTGCAAAAAATACTGTATAGGACCCATTGTCTCAAATTCCTATTCAGGGCTAAACAATTTGAATTGTGCATGGCCTTCCCTCCAGTGGTTCTGCATAGTCAACATTGTCTACTGCATCTCTGTGTTACTTACTGTGATTTTTCAGGTGCAGACAAGTATAATCAATTAGAGTTGTCCATATTAAAAGTCTTACTTTAGTGCCATGTTAGTGAACTTGAATTAATAAAATGTGGGGTTTATCTGTCTTTTCCTTTTTTGTCAAAAAAAATAATTATCAAATGTTAATGTTCATGTAAACTGATTAGCAGTCATCATATTGATCCTATTCACAACAAACACATTGTTCTTCTATATGACGTCAGAGCCAAATGAGGATTAGGGACATAGTGATCACACCTCAAAACAATGAGCCACAAGCTTGGGACACAGCACCGATACACTTTTACACAGTATCGATATGTGAACAGTGTTCTGAAATTTTCTGAATGTCGATATTCTCAACAGTCTCCTAACTGGATGCATACAAACCCCCCCCCCCCTGCACTGAATTACATGACAGATTAGATGCTAAATATATTGCAGGTCCAGCGACATGAGACCTATCTAATCTCAGCTGCCGATCTCAGAACAGCTCGTCCTCCTTAGTCATTGGTGCTATATAACAGAAAACTAAATAACTACAATAGAGTGAGCAAAAAGTCTAGAAAAACAGGAAGAGAAAGAGAGAGAGAGAGAGAGAGAGAGAGAGAGAGAGATCGACCGTTTAGGTTCCTGGATAGACGAGGCGTTCTGCCAGTACAGGAACTGGCCTTTTAAAAAAACGGGAGAAGTGGTTTTCCTGTGGAGGAAACGATCAGAGAATAGACAAGGCCCAGCCGAGACGCTTTGTTCTTATCGTGACGACACACAGGTCATGCAAGCAGCAGAGCTGAAGCTCACACCATTCTCTCGTGGCACAGCGCGACTCCTTGATCCCACTCAGAACATTGGAAGGTAAGTAACCCACGTTTCACGATGTTTTAAATAGGACATGTAGCCGACCATGGGCATTTCATTGGAAGTTTGAAACCATTTAATATAACAAGAGATCATGTTGATCTTACTGAACATGTAGTTAATGTTCATCCATACATGCGTTCATTTAATTTGTAACCAATAATAAGCAAGAGCATGGTTTATGGAAGCATGTACATTTCTAGTGGCTTAAGGTTGTGATGTTGCTCAGCCCAACAATGGAAGTCCAAAGAAAAAGATAACTTTTTGCCCTCTACAAAAGGACAACTACTGTACATTCTCTTTCATCAAATGACATGACATGATTCATTATTCATTCAATTCAAATTGTTTTTGTTATTGCTTGCCTAAATCTTAAACCTCTAACTCCCATTTCTCTCTTTCTACTTGTAACAAGGTGCGTTCTGGGTAATAAAGTAATTTCATTTGACACTCAATGAAAAGAATTGGAGTGATCTTGAATGAGAGAAGATGACACTATGCATCATGAAACACAACAGAAGTGGAAGCACAAGAAGAAAATGCCAGCACTACCAAGATCAAAATGTAGAAAAGCCAGTAGCATTACATTCCATCTAATCCAAACATCTTATTTTATCCGATTATTTGTGAGCAAATTAACCCGATGCGATTGCCATCTGGTAGATATCGATTTCTGCAGTCTACATAACTGAAAACGAGGATTTTACCATGTGAGGTGTTTGAGAGCTGTCACTTCTGTGACCGGCACTGACAGCAATTATGTTCAACGACAGCTGCAACCTCCCCCTGAATACAGACACCGTTGGTCTGACCTACATCTACAGTGTGATTTTCACATTGGGCCTGCCCAGCAACCTCCTGTCACTTTGGGGACTGTACCAACTGGGCCGCTCAGGTGGGGGTGGCTGCCAGCTGGTCTACATCCTCAACCTTCTACTGTCAGACCTTCTCCAGCTGCTCACCCTGCCGCTGTGGATCCTCTACCTCCAGGAGGGGCACCGCTGGCACTACGGCCAGCCTGCCTGCGAGCTGGTGGGCTATGTCTTTTACGTCAACGTGTATGCCAGCGTCATGTTCCTGTGCCTTATAGCGCTGGACCGCTGCTTGGCCATTGTTTACCCGCTCAGCAGCCGTGGCGTGCGCACCGTGAGGGTGGCGGCAGTGGCTGGCGTGGCCGTCTGGACCTTGACCTTCTTGTTCTGCCTGTGCGGGCTGCTGCCCTCAGTGTTTGACCCCGAGAGGTTACTGTGTTTGGAGCAGTACCCAGTCAGCCCTGGATACGCCCATTTCAAGATAGCCACGGCGGCCCTTGGGTTTCTGCTGCCCTGCTCCATACTAGGGTGAGTTTCATGCAATTGATACTAAAAAGGGTACAATTCGATTTTTTGTAGGCGGAAAAAGAGTCAACCTTCTAATGCCTATATAAAATATCAAATTTAATTGAGTTGTTGATCTATTTAAGTAAAGTTGTTCAAATGTAAGTAAAGTTGTTGAAAGCTTTGCTACTTTCACAATTGGCGAAAGTATCCCACCATACAGTACATACAGATTAATTTAAGTGGACGTATATCAATATTTGATTTGATCTCATTATTCTAGACAGAGAACTGAAGCCGTTAAGATGCAGTAGAGAGCACCCTCCATCGATGTCTTATGCAGTACAAATGGGTGCATTGAACCAAGTCTCTTTTGCCCCCCCCCCGCAGCTACACATCGGCTCGCATCGGCCTGACTCTACAGAGGTCCCCCTCCATCTCCGACCACGAGCGCCTCAAAATCGTAGGCATCCTTGTCGTCATCACCGTCGACTTTATGGCGGTCTTCGGGCCATACCACCTGGTGGGCGGCTACCGCTTCGTGTCCCTGCTGCTGACCGACGAGCCGTGCCGCCTGGAGCGCTCCATCTTCCTGGTCTACCGGCTGTGCTACGGCCTGACCAGCCTCAACACGCTCCTGGACCCGCTCTTCTACATCTTCCTGTGCTCGGACGCCCGTCTGGAGCTACGCAGGTCGCTGCCCTGCGGCAAGACACAGCGTGCCCCGCGGCGCAGCCCACAAGAAGAGCAACGCCCTCAGCCCCACCAGGGGACCTCATCCAAAGCACTGTGGGAATGAGGCGGAGGCCAAGGGTAGCGATATTTGGCGCTTTCCTCTCACATGGGACAGACCACTAATGCTGCTGTATAAAAGAGAATGCTGTTGTGCCCCCAAGTGGCAAGAATTGGCCTGGTGTCATTAAACTACATTCTGCCTTGCCTACTAGGTAGAATGTAGTTAAATATTACACCTATAGTAGTGTACACACATAAGTTGGTTAAATAAGGATGGGCCTGGAAGGAAGAGTGAGTTAGGGATTTATTTTACTGAGTAAAAGTAAATGTATATGTATTTGAATTGTGAATTTAAGGCTTCCATGCTCATTTCAAAAGGACTTTTTAAAGCCTTGTTTTTTTTATCTTTGTACTAATCAATCAATCATGTACTAATACCCTTTTAGCCTGTGTATCCTCCTGGCATTTCATAGGCTCTTCAGGGAAGATATGAGACAGTATAAGCTCAATGTAGCTGTGGATCATACACAACAACACTAATCATGGTATACAATGTAAGAAAATAATTCAAAATGATGAATCACTATGAAATAAAGATGTAAAAAAAAATAATAATTGCCATGCGTTCACCCAATACGCTTGACATGTACGATGTAGGTCTTGATTTGGCTGACAAGGAAAATACATAGACCTACACGTCTTTAACACAATCTGATCTAATGTATTTACTTTCATACAATGAAACGATATGATTGTGTTTGAATGGAATAGGAATCAAAAGGAAAAAGGACAATTTTGATTAATTAAAAAATACATATCAATATATTCAGAAAATGTTACCGTCATTGAGAAGAGATTGAGAAGAAGCAGGAAAGACGAATCTGAAGAGACGCACGTAACCAAAACATCTGTTAACCCTCTCCTGTTCTTCTCTCGCTCACGAGTCAAGACTCCAAACCAGTTGGCCTTCTGTCCCGGTGTGTACATGTTTAGATATAGGCTAATGCAGCAAAAGTTAATCGATACATTTTTAGAAGACAAATACAATTCAGTAACCGACAGTCAGTTCAATCTAAAACAAAATTGAAACCAAAACCCAACCATGTCTATTAATTAGGCTACAGTCTATGTTGATAGTTTTAGTTCATGCAATCTCAGGTCAAATTCTATGCCCTGACAAATGCAAGGGGAAAATTCACATGATGGGAAAGAGGCTGGAAAAAAATAATGCATTTCAAATGCATTTATCTTAAACTATTTGTCGTCAAAAGGGGTGAAATGACTAGTACGAGTATAAATTAAATAGCAAAGAGTGACCATTTGCATATCAAGATGAATTTCAACTCTTGTACCTTGGCCTCACCCTTTCTTTTCTAGCAAGCCTGTTTTGTATGCCCACAAACCCCATACATGTTGCACAATTTAAGTGTAATTCAAGAGGTGAATTGTAAATTCTGGAACCAACTGTAGATTAAAAATGACTATCGGCTAAGCAAGTGCATTTGTATCAATAAAACAAAAACAAGTGTTGTGTGTTTAGTATGTCTGTGCCTTCTCAACATTGTACTCAGACAAAACACTGTCATGCAGTTTGTTTGTGCAGACAAAACAGAGCATGTGGTTGCTGTGGTCAAGGCCTTCTTCAGACTTCAGTGTAGCAAAGACACTGTTGACAGGATGTCGACATGGTTTACCCGTTGTTTCCTTTTACCTTTTTAAATCTATATGTATATTTAGATTTATAAAGGTCATTAGAAACATATAGCTACATGAAAGTACAAACACATTTTAAATTAAACTATTTTAAATGGACAGGAAACTAAAAATCAAGAAGAATAAGGTCCTGGGGGGAGGGGGGTTTATATAGAAAGCAAATATGTATTATCTTTATTATTATTATGTGTTTAAGGAGATTTATATATACATTTAAACAGGGAAAAAGGGGTGAGTTGTCAGATCTGGAGAGCAATGAAGCAGCCAATATCTGAGCAGGAAACATAATTCTGCCAATAAATTTTCATCTCTGACAAACTACTGCCTCTACTAGCAATAAGTAGATATTTTATTAAAGCATGATTTCAGGAACACTTGTTAACTTCATCTTCGTATTGTCACTCTTCCTATGGTCATGCTTTTAGCAAACATCTAACGCTAAAAATCAACAGAAATAATATGAATGACTTCTGAGGTAACAGCACAATTTCATGAAAAGTAAATAATAGTGCCAACATTTCCCCTACAGTACATTTAGTAGCCACTCTTGAATACTTGCATCGGGCTCAAATTCTTCCCGAAGTCGAAGAATGATCGCTCTCCTCTATCAGTTACTAACAGGAAAAAATGGGCACACCATAACATCACCTTATACACACAACACACACAATTGTTTTAACCTGCAGCATCAACAGAAACTCTGATTTGTGCATCACAGCACAAATTCTTTTAGCCAATCACAAACAGCCCCATGTTCTCTCAAGGGTTGGATGTAAGTCAATAAGATTTCTTCAAGATTCAGATTGAACAGCCTCAGACATGACCATCTACTGCATCTTCATTTTACTATTCAGTGGAACAGGTATGAATGTTTTCCTATTCATATCATATTTTTAGAAATTGTTTGTCATACTGAGCATCTATTCATAATGTTACCACGTTACCAATTATGTTTTGAAAAGATTTGAGATCAACAATATTTGAAAATGATTTCCTTCATTGTATCAACTCTAATCTGAAAATCATGATGTAGCCCAGGTACAAACTATGTCTACCAATCGGGAGATCATTCAGGACAAGACAATCATCACAGCCAGCGTTGGAGACAATGCAACTTTCCAATGTTCTTACAAGGATCCTAATGCAGCCTATGTATTCTGGTACCGGCAAAAACTAGGAGACAGACCTTGCATCATATCATCTGCCCTCAAATTTGAAACAAAATGTCAACTGCACAATGAGTTTGAGAACGATCCTCGTTTTTCAGTACAACTTCGTCTCGGAGAAACTCATCTTACAATCAAAAACCTTCGCCTCTCAGATTCAGCCACATATTACTGTGTGACATCCGATCTCCAAACTATAGAATACGGACATGGTTCTTTCCTTCACGTCAAGGGGTCAGAGGCAGGGAAACAAGCCATCATCCGCCAGGGATGGACACAGGCGCTGTTGCCGGGCAACTCTGTGAATTTGAGTTGTGAGGTATACGCTGCCGAGCTGTGCTCAGGAGACCACAGCATGTACTGGTACAGGTCCAGTGGATCTCAACCTGCACTCATTTACGCCAATTCCAACTTGTGTAAAAGACATTCCGAGGTTAGATCTCTACCCCTGAAAAACTGCACTTTTCATCTCCCTATGGCCGACCTCCGCGCTGCGGATGGCGGAACCTACTATTGTGTTCTGTCCTTGTGCGGGGACATTCTGTTCGGAAACGGAACAACGGTGGAAATTGTTTGTAGGTAGTTGCAGCTAATTTGCATTGTTTTGTGTTTTGTTGTGTCCTGGCGAGAAATCGAACCTCAGATGGTCAGATTGCGTTCTTCTTTGCAACACAACAGATTTTGTTCCATAATATTTTCTCATGGATTCCTTTGCTGCATCTTCAAACAGATTTGTGCTTGTGATTTACATATTGGGGGCAGTGTTGGTAGTTACCCTCATCCTGATATTTATTTTGACTTGCATGTACATCTCAAGAAAGAGTTGCCCCTGTGGCTACAGAGGTATGTAAAAACAAATGCGAACAACAACTTTTTTTGTGTGTTGTACTGGTACTAAAACTTTCAATCACAGGGGAGGCTACAGAACCCAGAAGCTGTACTGCTGCCAAGGAAATGGTGAGTAACGTTAAAACGTAAAACATTAAAAGCATACTTAATATAATGTCAGCTGATGAGAATCATTAGAATGTCATTTTTTAGAATGGTTTTTTTACTCTTCTCTTATGTTTCACAACGATTAATTATCAGCATGGCCATGAAGCGGACAATCTCCTGTACGTTGCTGTAAGCGCGAAGAACAGCCGACGTAGAGGCCGAAGAGACAATGTGGATATCGAATGCGTCTACGCTGGAGTTACAGTGCACAACTGAAGACCACTGAGAGGCTAAATAAATCATTGCTGCAGCACTTCATGCTGTTAGCTGGCATGATAATTATAGAGATCACCTACAATAGCAACATGTCAGAAGAAACCACTAGAATTCACAGCGTTTTGATGGATGCGTTTTCAGAATGAGCAAAGTACCACAACAGCTTTCCTGTTTCTTTGATACATTGTTGTGAGCTGCTTATGAGACTGTATCAAATGAACAGGAAACAGCCTTGGGTTACATCAACGAGAAGTATGAACAAAAAATAAAATATGCTACTGAAAATCCCCACAGGCCAATTAAAGGGTCACCAACAGGCGCTATACCAAAACATACATGCTAGTGTGGGTAAGCAGAGGTGTATGCTACAGTAGCAGAGTTTCCTGTGTAAAGTGGAAACTTAACACAGGAAACTCTGGCCCACACCTTAAACAGCAGTTTCTTATAATCCAGCAATAGGCCAAATGTTTGTACGGTGCAATGGAAAGTTTTGCCTACGTATTGCACAGTAATTTTGCATACATAGTGTTTAATGCGCAAATAAATGTTTTCTTGCTGCTCTATACCATTGTTTCCTTGCCTTACTATTAGGGTAATTTGCATATGATATATAAAATAGCTTATTGCATGTCTGCTTCCCATCTATATGATCTGTATTATGTTGAAAGTGGGGATAATCTACACAGAGTGGTACAGTAATATAATAATTTGTAAGCTTAAAGTGAATGGGTGTCTACAGGTCAGTTTTTACAGGGGGTCAATGAACCACATAGATCTAATAGATCTTCCTGACCAACAACACACAAGTCTTTGGCACTTGAGGTACAACAGCAACAAGTAGTTTCAAAGATTCACGGAGCAAAAAGACTCATGATCTCTTAATTTGCATCCATCAGATACAGCAGCAAACTGAATATCTTGAATATGTATACGTAACATTTAATTCTCCGAAACGTAAAGTGTCAAGTTTTTAAAAAGGTCAAAACGGTCAGGTGTCCTCACGTCCAAGAGCCATGGGCTGATTATCCATAGGTCATGTGCTCTTTATCCATGTACAGTACTACACGTACAGCCAGAAGTACCCTGAACCACTTTGCTGTCACCATTACCAAAAGCAAGGCATGCAAAGTGTTTCCTGGATCTCGGCAGTACAGCGCCTTTAACATGACACAGAAAGATGTTTTGTCATTGTTGGACATTAAATGTACAAGAGTACGTGGAATTATGGTTGGCACTAAGAATAGATTTTCACAGAAACAAGTTGATCACCACAGTACAGGAGGAAATGTACCTGTGGTTTCGCTACCTATGAAACAAAATCATTCACAGTTTGAGGGAGGGCTGTAAACTAGCAAGCCAGTATGCTTTGAGGGTCTTCACACACTATCATACACAAACCAAGAACACTGTCTTTTAAACAATGTTTAACTGGCACAAGTTATTTTGTTAACCTCCAAGTCATCAAAAAACTTGGATGGATCAAAGATGCCAGGCCTAGAGCCAATTACAGTATGATAATAATAATAATAATAATAATAATAATAATAATAATTATAATACTTATGTATTTATAGAGCCTCTTTTAAAAGGTGTAAAGGATTTAAACAGTCCTTGCTCCAGAAAAAATACATCTGAATACAAAAAAACTAAAAAAGAGGACTCTGGTGTGTTACATACTTTAACATATCCATGCATATTTGTATCAAGGAACTTCAAAATCAAAATCAAAACTGCGTTTAGTCTTGAAGACCACTGAAGAACTACATGGAAGCTAGCGGCCCCTGAACAACCATGTTTGGTGGAGGACAACCCCTGATAGGCCCCGAACAGGCACTTATCTGCTCTCACCCATCACAGCTTCTGTAGCTTAATGGCAAGGGGCCTATATTGCAGCCCCTTCAGCACAATATGGACAATTTTCTTTTCATATTTTCTTTGTTAATATTTGCACATTATTTTCATCAGTAGGGATGGGGGGAAAAAAACGATTCATGTGAGTATTGCAATTCTTGCTTCCACAATATTTGTATCATCAAGAAGATTTTTTTAAATAGATTTGTTAAGCCAGAAAGTCAATGTAATCTTAATCTTAATGGTACACTATACCGCCCCACATTCTGTTCTGTTTGGCCACGTTCAGTTAAAAAACAATGGTAGACACGGACTGACCTGTAGAAACCAGACCTCAATGTATACGTTAAACCACACAAAATATAAAATCACACATAAAAATCGGAATATCGTATTGAGAGGTCACTGCAGATTCCCATCCCTATTCATCAGTGGTAAGGCAAAGCTTTGATGAGTTCAAAGCGCTTCCGTTCTCCGTTCTTTTAGGAACTTCATCAAACTAAGCTTCCTCATCAAGTGGTTATATCTATCTCTGAAAGATACCAACGGTTCAAACAAGCATCTGAACGGCAATACCATGTGATAATCATGTTTATTTTCCTATAAATACAATGTGACGTATATGCAACTGAAAATATGTTTATAGCTTACTAGTCATATCATAATGAACAATTTTAGCATTCAAAACGGCAAATTAATTTATGTTTAAGGAAAAAAAAATCACATCTATATTCCTATGTCTGCTGTTTGAGACGATGAGTTTGTGTCAATTTTCACATGTCAAGAGTGTATTATTTTTGGGGGACAGGGAACATGTGATCTATGTTGCCTAAATAAGGCACATAAACAGATTCAGCCAATCAAAACACACTGGTATCTGAAGAGAGGTTGACATGCATTCATTCTTTCCATTCAACAGATATTTTCACACTATGATGCCTCAGATATATTTCACTCTGATGCTTCTATTCTTTGGAAAAACAGGTAATTAGTTTCTTCTTTTTTTAAATATATGTTACACATTTTGGACTGTTTACTGTATGTTCACTTCAGATGGTTGTTTTATTGTATTTTGATTATGTGTATTTTATAATATATATTATATTCACATCACATTCAAATTACTTTTACTTTAATTGTCATTTCATTTATTTAAATTGTAATTGTCATTTTTTATATAATCTTTATTATATTCTTATTTTTGTAATGTGTTCATTTTAATTTTTTTTAAATTAACTGTTATATTCTTTTCCACTGTAGATTATGGGGATGCTGTAAAACTACTCTCATCTGAATCCCAAAAGGATGGCCTGATATCACGTAACGTTGGGGAGACTGTAACATTTCAATGCCTTTTGGAAGATACAGAATCAGTCAAGTTTTACTTGTATTTGCAAATGCTTGGGCAGAATCCACGGATGATATCATCGTACTTGCAATCCAGCAACACACCCTATTATGATAAGGAATTCAAGGAAAAACTCAACTGCTCCTGGCAAGCAGAAAATAAGGCAATTTACTGGACGGTCTCAAATTTACAGCACTCAGACTCAGGCAGTTATTTCTGTGCAAGCTCCTATTCATATAACTTTACATTCTCCGAGGCTCTTTTCCTCAGTATAAACACTCCAGGTGCTGCTGTCCAAGCTGTTGTCCATCCAGAGGGTCGCCAACACCGAGACACTCTGACTGAGGTTAGCTGCAGGGTTCAGACTTCAAACTGCCATGATGAGCAGAGGGTCTTCTGGTTCCGAAGCTCGACAGAATTCCAATCTGGGGTTCTTTATGGCGCTGGAGTCGAGGATAATCTGTGTGAGAGGGACCCAGAGAATCAAACTATGACTTGTGTGTATCACATCCCAAGGGAGGGCCTCAATGAACTGTCTCAATCGGACATGGAAATACTTTACTGTGCTGTGGTCTCCTGTGGAGTTATTCTGTTTGGAAGTGGCGCCGACGAGAGAAAGAATAGTGGGTCATGCTTTTGGTACGTACTAGTCACCCCAGTGATTGGGATTTGTCTTCCACAAAATGTGTTAAATGTCTTTTCCTCTGCAGAGAGGCCAGAATCCCTCTACTTGGTGTACGGCATGGGTGCTGCTTTGGCGCTCACAACTTTTCTGGTGGTCATCCTGGCTTCCGCTTTGTACAAGATGAACAAGAGAATATCCAGCCAAGGTATTAGCTTTTTCTTATCGTTTCGCTATTTTGGTCAAATACTGCACACGGTGTCTGCAGTCAAACAGAAGGTCAGGGGAGGTACTTAATTTTGTTTATTTGTTTTACTTCTTTCCCCAATAGGCTCCCAAAGAGGTGATTCAGTTACCCCCACTCTCGGAGCGCAAGTGAGTACTTCACTCATCAGTTTAACGTTCGTAGTCCTCGGTCCGTGAACTTTTCACAGCACAACGTTGCTTCCCTTTGTCCCCAGGTTGGAGACACAGAAGGCCTCCATTACGCCAGCGTTAGAATAAAGAAGAGCGGAAGGCCAGCGAGACGAAGGGAGGACAGAGATGACTTCTGTGTGTATTCAACCACGAGGCATTAAACATGCATGTTAACTAGACTTGATTATATATTTATACATCGAGTTCATTGTTTCCTCTTAAATTCTCACGGGCGGTACGTTGTTACATTTCAAAATTAGATGAGTGAGGTAGAGGCGGTTAAGACCTCTACTGGGTGCATGTAAAAGTTTGTGAGTAGCCAAAACACCTGGCCTAAAATTAAATTTTGCCATAATTCTGTGGCTAGATGGTCCTTTCAACTGAGTATAGTACATGTCCAGTTGATTGCTCATGTCGCGTTAAGACAAG
>OMNO01000837.1:10868-23916 GCA_900303215.1 Trachyrincus scabrus | reverse complement strand
GGGGAGCAAATATCTCAGCGAGGCCAAACAGTGAGACCATGAGAGAGGAGGAGAGAGAGAGAGAGGAGAAAGATCAAGTGCTCCTTGGAGGCTGATAAACACATGGAAGAAAAAATGGAAGTGAATGGGGCGAGCGAGACAGAGAAATGAGCAGGAAGAAGGAGAAGACGAGAGATGATGATGGCTACACCGGGAAGGAGAGATGGTATGATGGGGTCATAGACAGGGGGTCCTCTGAGTGCTCTCTCTCTCTCTCTCTTTCTTTCTCTCTCTCTCTCTCTCTAGCAACCTCCTCTGGGCAGTATATGTATAGATACATATACTGCCCATGGGCCACGGGAGGCTGGTCCATAGAGGCAGAGGAGGAGGTTGCTCCTCCTCTATTTTTGCGAGCCAAGAGGGAGATCAAAATATTTAAAAAAGAGTACTTGGTTGAAATAAACCGTTACTAAATGTCAGTATCATTTATGAAATTATTTTCCTCTCTTCTTTGGAAAAAATCCATTATTGAAATTCTTATTAAAATGCTTCAACAGCGACACCTGCAGGCCAGGCAAGAGGGGAAAGGGCAGTCGGGGGGGAGGACAGGCTCCTGCTGTCCTCCTTAAGGCGGGATCTCTTATATCACTTGAATGTACAATATATAAAAAATGTTCATGCTAATCTGTTATTGGCCAAAACACGTAAAATGATGCTCCAACAGAGGATGTCCCCCCTAACCAATCAACAACCAGAATACCAAATTGACATTGCATTGGTCCAATGATAATTTCCAAATTTCATCTTCAGTTTTCTACCACCGTATTGTACGTGAGTGTGACGAATAGAATTACACATTCATGATATAGTTTTACAAATCGTAGTCTAGTTTTAACAAATGTTATAGTTTTCAACAAATTGCTTAGTATTTTCAAATTGGAGTACACGAAATGTCCGTGTCGGGATAGACGATGTTTTTGGATTTTCCCGTCCAAAATAGACTGCTGGAATAATAATGCAGCTCGGACCAGAAAATTACGCAATGAATGATGTACTGCCGACGTCATTTCATTATTTGATGGACCAATAAAAACGTGGAATTAAAACATGATTAAACCAAGCTCCATCCAGCTTCACACGTGATCTGTGTCACATCCTCGTGGAGGAGAAGACTTCTGCAGTGCTCCAGGGCCACCAACTCCTCAACTCTCCATCTTCATCAACTATAATTATTTCAGTTGAGGCCTCTAATACTCTTCCTCTGCTCTCCATCTGAATCAGCCAAACCAGCAGAGCACTGAGTATCTTTTGTTTAATACATTTTGTTCTCAAATGAGTGCATGTTGTGTCAGGGATGACTGAGCAGGCATGAGAGACACAAGAGTCGAGGTACAAAAGTGTGGAGGGTTTTATTCCCAAAAATAACAGGTTTAACAATAATGTAAGCAGGGAACACAACACAAGATTGAAAGGATTAAAGGACTGAGAAATAACAAAAATGTTCTGACGATTGTCTTAACTGTGTTTGTAAGCCCAAACAACTTGATCATGGTACTCCCGTAACAGCCCCGGCGGGTACCCTATATAGGGTGAGCCAGCCCCATTATTAACTACCTGGGGGATGGGATAACAAACATACATAGGAATTATAAAATTTTGAGACCAAACGTCACTAATAATACAATTCTTTAATGACCTATCTTGTTATGTTAGACCAATGAATATAAATCTACAATAGTATAATACAACATTTATCTTTAGTTGGCATTCATCAGTAATGCACCCCCAACCCTGTGTCCATGGATGGAACCTTCCATCCCTCCCGCGGAACATACATTAGTTTAGCTGTTTCCGCCCGGACGCCGTTTATCAACACACGGCTGGTCCGGCTGCATCAGGACAGAGGTTAGAAGATTGATTGTTAGCAGAGAAGATTGTTGTTATTAAAGTATGACTAAACTGTAAAGAAACATTTTGGAATTAAGTTCTAAGATTGTTATGTGAAACAAAACCTGTGTTGCGTCGTTATTTAGACATTATGTATATCGTTGGGTGTATTTTGCATCTGGCTGTTAACGCAAATTAAATAACGCAATTACAATTACTGACATTTAAATGGGCTCGTTACTCGTTACTTTTGTCTTAATTTGCGGCCAGTGCTTGATTTAATCAGGAGGTGCCGGAACACAGAGAGGCTGCTGATCCGGCGGGTCGGGGGGAGAAAAAAAGTCATGGAACGTATTCACGGAACTCATCAAAACCACAGAGCCTGACGCAACACCCTGCTGTCCTGAAAGTGAACAATAATGACATAATAAACAACGCTATGTGCACCGAAAATATAGTTGCTTCTTCTGACATGACAATAGAGCCTAGTAAACACTGTATACCCAACAATGGGAATTTACTCATTTCACTGCACAGCACAGCACAAACGCCCACTAGCTGTGGGGCTTAAAGTAATATGACAAAATATTACATGCACATATCATGCCCACAACGATGGGACTTACAGGTTTTATTATTAGCCATACTCATTTCACAGCACAAATGCCCACTTGCTTAGCTGTGGGGCTTACAGTAGCCTACCTGTGCTGCTATTATTGCCACCCTGTTGATCGTAACGACTTTGGCTTCCTCTATAAACATCCTCTATATATGTCCTGCCTATTATTTCCCCATTCATCGAACATCGAGTGGAACATAGCTCAAAAAAACATTCACCACTCACCGATATGACTGCGTTTGTTACTTTCTATAATCCAAAGTAGTCCAGGCTGGTAAACAGATTATTTGCAAAAGTCTTCAAAATCCTACTGGTGCCGCGTACGTGACAGCTGCAGCCTAATTACGCAGCAACCTTTTCGCTTTTCGCTCGCTTGTACTTACCATAGATGGTACAAACATCTCCCGACTTTTTAAGAATAAATGTAAACTAATAAGGAACGTGAAATGTCTTGAAAATTGGTCTGTAAATGAAAATATATTTTTTTAATTTTATTTCATCTTATTATTTTTGGTTTTATACCACGAGAGGTACCGGATCCACGCAAATAGGTACCGGAACACAGGCAGTTTAAAACCTAGAGCTCCCGGATCATGTTCTGGCAGGATCCGGCACAAAACTGTGCATTAATAAGAGAATTGAAGCAGACATTTAAAAGTAACGCAAAAGTTACATTTTATATGCAGTAATTTGTAAAGTAACTAATTACTTTTGAAAGAAGTAACTAGTAACTGTAACTAATTACTAATTTTCAGAAGCTTGCCCAACACTGCTAGTCACACAAAAAAAAATTGCCAACACTACTACTACGTGTGTGTGTGTGTGTGTGTGTGGTGGTCTTTTACAGAATACATCATGGGATCATCAAGAATGTTGACTACTTGTTCAAAACAATATTTATTTGATGAAAAAATGCAAAAGGCCGTAACTTCCATTTGATATCACTTTGGTTATCACATTATCATAATAATAACATCTAGATTAAATCTAGTGGTATATAATGAGTCTGTCCACTAATATAATATGAATGAGAAGAAATAAATCAGTTTGTAGTATCTTTAGGAACCCCCATTGATTGTACATTACATAGTCACCTAGTCGCCAAGTTTGTATTGAAAAAATAACAATATATTATTTCCTACCCCTTAAAATCGCAAGTTGTAACAAAATTTTTATTTTGCATTGTCAATAAGAGGCAAATGTGAACAGTGGCGCTTGTTGCAGAGCAAACTACAACTAGAGTAGGCTCCCTTTCACAATTCCTATGCTATCTAATCAAAAGAGCAATGCCTGCCCGGTGGTGGCGGTGGGGGAGTCGGGAGATAGTATGTTTGGTGACCAAAAAAAGAGACAGGTCTTGTGTGTGCGTTTGATGGGGAGACTCCGCTGGGGAGCAGGCAATGTTTTCTCCATGTTTGTGTAGCTCTTGTCCATGTACCATTATCCTTAGCGCTTTCTTGACCTGTAAAGAACTAATAAGAATGTTTCCACGTATTTTCACCATGTTGTTATGAAGATTCAGCATTAGTTTTGACCTTCTATCTGACAATACAGGCTCCTATATTTGGTCATTATGATAGGAAACAAACCAAACCACACAACTTTCTCTACACTGCCCTGCCTCTTAACCTACTGAAGTTATCTTACTATGTTCATATTTACAAAACGGCAACATGCATTCTAGTATGTTCAGTATGTTCACATGTAGAGTGATTGGTGAAATTAATAGTGTAACTTAGCTTCATATCAGTAGTTTGGAATGAAAAGATATATCAAATCTATATTCATATTTGTTTTAGGTTATGAACATGGAAATGTAATCAAGCTTTTTTTGTCGTATGCCCAATACAAAACTTTCATGACGTTTGAATTGAAGTTATTCATGCCTATAAACACAGGCATGCAGGGATTCCTGCATGGGAAATGCATCTATTCGTCTTTAAGTGTTGCTAAAGAGAGAGAGGGAGGGATAGAGACAGAGAGAGTGATGGAGAGAGCCCGAGAGAGAGAGGGAGGGAGAGAGACCAAGAGAGAGGGAGGGAGAGAGAGGGAGGGATAGAGACAGTGAGAGAGAGTGAGGCAGAGAAGAGAGAGATAGAGAGGGGGGGGTGAGAGAAAAAAGAAAAGCGCTCAGACGTATTTCCTGGTAGAGCGCTGGAGATGAGGTATCAGGGGAGTTAAGGGTGCAAAGGTGAGCCTTTTAAAAATGAGTAAAAGGCCCGACTATGAATATGTATCATCTATGATTGAAGGGGAGGATTATCACCATGTAACCTCACTAGCAAATCATGGTGTGGGGAGAGGTAGAAGATGGAGAGAAACCAGGGAGAAGGAGATGGAGATGCAGGAGGAGAGCTAGAGAGACTAACGTAATAAAGTCATGCGTGAGGGGGCAGGAAAATACTTCTGTTGAGTGTGTGCTTGCATGTGCGCTTTGTACTGTGCAAAACAAGTAAAAATAAAGGCAATGAGGGAATATAAAATGTGTTAAGTTGTATTATATTTAGTTGTGACTGGTCCCTGATAATCTATTGGCTCATTAAGCACGTTCTCTCTGCTAGCGCGCACACACACACACACACACACACACACACACACACACACACAGACACACACATTCCCTGGAGAACCACACAGTAACTGGTGGTCGTTATTATATTCATTGCTCAGAAGAGTTTTATGGGATCACAGTAAAGTGATGAGGCCACTGGAAGCCTGTTCTTAAAACGCCGTAGCTTCATTTTTGGTCAAAATCGTTTTTTTACATTTTTGGAACAATGACGACCTATGTGGATAAATATCCTGGGTCTACTGTGTTGTTTTATTTAATAGTGGGCAGTGTTTGCCGTAACTTGAAAAAGCTCAAGGAAAGCCAAAGCAAAAAGCTGTAACTTCCCTTACGGTTCTCTGACTTTGTTTCGCTGCCTTTGGAAAGTGAAGGAAACAAATATTTTCCTGTCCTAAGATTACAGATAATATTCAGATGCGGGAAATAACTAAATTACAGCAGGGAAATATTTGATTCAATGCATAGCCTACCTCTTGGTGTGTTTTTTACTACGCAAGCCGGGCACGAAGAAAACATTGCCAGCAGAGTTTCCCCGTCATACGCAACACACATAAGCCCAGACTCTTTTTTTGGTCATTGAACATACTATCTCCCGACTCCACCACCACCACCACCACCACCACCACCACCGCCGCAGGCATTGCTCTTTTGATTAGATAGCATAGGAATTGTGAAAGGGACCTACTCTAGTTGTAGTTTGCTGCAGCAAGTGAACGCCTATCTGACCGCTGAACACCGTGCGAGGCGAGGGCTGTATGGAACACTATCGGATCGAGACAAGCGCCACTGTTCACATTTGCCTCTTATTGACAATGCAAAATACTAATTTAGTTACAACTTGCAATTTTAAGGCGTAGGAAATAATATATTGTTATTTTTTCAATACAAACTTGGCGACTAGGCGACTTAGTAATGTACAATCAATGGGGGTTCCTAAAGATGATTTTTTATTTTCATTCATATTATATTAACGGACAGTCTCATTTATATACCACTAGATTTAATCTACATGTTATTATTATCATAATGTGATAAGCAAAGTTACGGCCTTTTGCCTTGGCATGAGCTCTTATTATTCTGACCAGTGTCTGGTCTAGCCTCAGGACCCACATGTGTCATTAGACCAGTGGTTCTCAACTGGTCTAGCCTCAGGACCCACATGTGTCATTAGACCAGTGTTTCTCAACTGGTCTAGCCTCAGGACCCACATGTGTCATTAGACCAGTGTTTCTCAACTGGTCTAGCCTCAGGACTCACATGTGTCATTAAGTCATGACCCAAAAATAAAAAAATGTATTTACCAATATTGCAGTAATCAACAATGCCTTCATGTACTAAACTCAATTAAATAGTAAGCCATTGAAACATGAATTAACATTGAAACATTAGTTAATTCATGGGTGTCTTAAGGTTTGGCATATGCTCTGTGCTCAAAATGGCCTCGTGACCCATAACCACTGCTGTAGACTATACAAAAGCAAAACATCTTAACATCCAAATAATGGTCAAATGTCAAGTTTGAGCTCAGGATTAATGTGTACATTAAATAACTTAATAAAAAGACAAACAACTGCCACATTTCCAACGATCTACCTCAAGGGAATTTAGAGGCAACAGTCAGAAAGTCATTTCTCTCAGTTCGACACGGCAGTATTGGTTATCACCTTGAGGCGATGTGGCGGTGGTGTGTGGGTGGGTGATAGCATTGTTTACTTATTTTGGTGAGGACCCAAAAAGGTGACTTTTTTTTGTGGCACCCTTCAAATCAGGTTATATTTCTCTATAGGTGCTCTGCCCAAGTTGCACACAAAAGCCTGTCAGTGATATTCAGACCCATTTATATGAAGCAGTTATTATCAGGATCTAAAATAATTGTTTTTTATTCATATTTGCTTCCCTGACTCCTGTCTCTAAATAGAGTGGCATTGAGCCTCCTCCTCAAAACTCCTCATTTTGAAAACAACTAAACAAACGAACTTAATCATCTGTCAAGTTAAAGGTTACATTTATAGTTTAGAGGCCCATATATTAATAAAATATGATATCCACTATTATTATTATTTCTATGTGGCAGTTTCCCCATGCCACATGCCAACTACAGTGGCTTTTCCAGGGCTTCTCCAGTAGCAGCACACAGGCAGATGTTGGTTAAACCGGTTTATTGTGAAGTTTGAGGTAGTTTGAGGTAGTTTGAACAGGCAGAGCAGATGGTACATGCTAGCGCTCCTCCCGAGTGTGTGTGGTGGTGGCTGGTTTAACCTGTGGGCCTTGATTGGCTAATGGCCCACAGGTGTGCAGCCTCAACCCCCCAGAGTCTAATCAGTCTGACTCAGACCAGGTGAGGCTGCTTAAACCAGCCACCAACAACACACACTCCACATTCTAAAGGGGTCATTAATTGTACATGCTATTTTAACCATGGTAAATGCAGTACTGCTGTACATGATAGTGCCAGAACACTAACATTGGTTGGGAGTGGGGTCCTCCATCCTTATCGCTACATGTAGTGTTCATTTTATTATGTATTTGTATGTTGGCCTAATGTTTAATTCTCTCCTCTCTGTCCCACAATAGTCATCTCTCATTTAAAAGAAAGTTTAGTAGGGTATTTTAAGAAATATGACTAGCTCTAATCATATTGCGAGGAATATTAGTATTATGGCATCCAATCCAAAGCTGTATGACGCTTGTCCTTCTGGAGCCTACCATAGACAACTGTCCGTTTATGTCACCATTCTTTTTTTTTGCCATTTCAATAGTTATTTTTCATGCTATCATCAAATGTTATATACCCCGAGAATCAGCACAACCTCTGCTACCCAGTGGTGACTCAATAAGATGTGCCATACTGTAAAATATGGTAATACATACAGGGGTTAGAAATGCCTCCTTTTGTCTGTTCTTCACTTATAGAGTCTTTTATGAAGTCTGTCCAACAGGGGCTTTTTATCTTCGATCCTTACCACTATAGCTCTTGTATGTGTCATGGCGGTTTCTGCCCAAAATTAGACAAAGAGGCACCTGACATGCCATGCAGATGAAAGGGGTACTGTTATTTTGCACATCAGTTGTTCCTGTAGCCTTCTGTGAGGGTTCTGTGCCAGGCGGGACTGGACCAGCACCCAGGGGTTGACTGTGAGCTCTAAAATATGGCTCAACAGATCAAGTTAGCTAACCTACCTACCCCCACCCTACTCCTGTGATGAATTCATGTTTAAAGATGCGACTAGAAAAAAGGTTTGTTCATGAAAGGATTCTATGACCTTGAGCTGCCATAATGTCTGACAGAAGACATAGTGCAGGACCCACAGTGAACACTGTGTCTGAGTATGTGCCTATACATGGAGGTGAGCCACTGTCTTCATATACATATGCAATACTAATGGATTGCTTGTGTGTTGTCCTTCTCCTTATAAACATTATCAACATAGGGTGTCCTTACATATTTCACAACCTGGCAGCTGGCACCTCCATCGCTCTCTCCATCTCCCCTCTCTTCCTTTGACCCCCCCTTTAGTCTTTCCTTTCTCCCCTGCCTTCTCTCATCTCCTCCTCCTCTAACCAATTCCCACCTGTTCTTCTTCCTCACTCACCCCCCTGTTTATCTCTGGCTGTGTGTTCATCTTATACAAAATGCTCCCGAATGGGAGAGAAGCAGCATTCAAAACAGTGATGGAGAGAGAGAGGAGATGAGAGAAACGATGAGAAGAAAGAAGAGGAAAGGAGGGGAGACTCGAGGAGAGGGGTTGAAGGAGGCATGGAAAACAAGGGAGTGAGAGAGAATAGATGGGGATAAAGAGGGATAGAGAGCGAGAGAGGGAGATAGAGATAGTAAGAGACAGACAGTGGAAATGGAAGAACGAAAGATGAGAGAGAGAGAGAGAGACTCTCCAGAGAACTAATTATCTTTTTCCAAAGAGCAAGGGCTTCATGAAACGGGTAGGGGCTACTAACACTCTCAGTACTACTCCCACACATTAACCCACACACACACACACACACCTCTTTAGCCTTGCGTGTGACATGGATGTGACATGAATGTGAAAACGTGCAGATGCTACCCTCACACATAAGAGAGGGGAGCCGACTCCATGCATGACAGCATGTGTTCTAGAGTGAACATCTCGGTGTTGTATTAGCATATAGTGTGTGTTTGTGTGTGTGTGTGTGTGTGTGTGTGTGAGGTAACACCACATATGGTAAGCCAGTCTGTCAATCTAGACCTTAACTTAAGATTACTGGCCAACACTGAACTGTAATATGTCCTCTGTTCTATTACTATGGAATCTGTGATCTGTCTGAACACTAGTGGTGTAACGGTTCAGGTGAGTCATGGTTTGGTTCGTTTCACGGTTTTCGGTTCGGTACTATATTTAGTTTTTGACCTTTATAAACCCAGGGTACGCTCACTATGGCATCAAACGCTCCATTCCTTGTCCGTGCCCTAACATGAATGGCTGCCCTAACATGAAAGAGTATATTTGGTACTTTATTTGTAATATTGTATATCTTTCTGTCGCAGTCGACCCTGCTACAGTGGCTTTTCAGGGCTCCTCCGAACACCAGGACACAGGTATTTGATGATAGAAACCAGTTTATTGCAGAGTTTGAGAATGGTTTGCAGGTGGTACACTGCTAACATTTCAGCGCTCCTCCTGAGTGTGTGTGTGTGGTGGCTGGTTTAACCTGTGGGCCTTGATTGGCCAATGCCCCACAGGTGTGCAGCCTCACCCAGTCCAAGAGTCTAATCAGTCTGACTCAGACCAGGTGAGGCTGCTTAAACCATCCACCAACAACACACACTCCACATATCCCCAACGCCAAATTGAGTAATGCCGTCACTGCCGTCAGGGAAAGGGCTGGTGCTGGGAGGTGGCAGGTCGCTGGTGGCTCCAGTGTGTCCCCGGGCAGCCCTTCCGTGTCTTTACCCGGAATATGGCTGTAAACGCTATAAAGGGGAGCCTTTAGTGATTTCCTTGTATCGATCCGAGTTGGGTGAAAAATGTTGGCTGAAGGCTGAAGGGAGTTATTAGTTAGTTAATTGAAGTTTAGGTTTAGCCCCCGCCGGCTTTCATTTGGATGATGTCGTCATAAACGGCAGAATGTTTGACGTGCTCCCGCTAGTATAAGTAATGCCTGTCGAGGACGGCCGCTGATTGCATAGCACCTGTGGCAGAGCTATGATAACTCTGTGTGCGCGTACGTGAGGCAAGATGGATTCCCCAAACAGAGATGCCCTGATGAGAAATGATGAAATGATGAGCCGGGAGTGGTCTAAAATCTAAATTGTCTCATACAAGGGCAGGCGCACAGTGAACCAGAACTGATATTCTCACTGAGCATTTCACTCAACTCTACAGCACCATTAAAGGAGAACCAAATCCTCTGACCCCGCCTTTAGAAAATGCTTTCAGGTGCTACAGCTACAGCTCTGTAAGATTCAATAAGCGGAGGACAGCTGTGTCGCATCAATGCTTGATCAGCAGGTAACCATATCAGTCAATCAGAGGTTATGCAGTAGGGCTGGCCCTAGTCTTAGCCTCTGTAGTTCATTTGCACTACATTGTCATTCACAGAAATGTAGACGTAGCTCTGGCAAGACACGGTGAATCAGGTTTATTCTTATATTAACATCTATCGGTTTCCAGCGATTGATTGACTAATACATATTTTATAATATTTTGACCTTGCACAATAGACACCAATACGACTATTATCAACGTAGTTACAATCGGCTTAAGGTTACCTGGGACTTTAAATTGTCCGATTTGTCAACTGAAATGTATCAGTTAAACTACAAATAATAGTGAAAAGGGCCTCAGTCAGCTTAATACAAGTGTGACCACAGAGCTAATTTAGATGTGGGGATATCTATCAAATAGCTAAAAACTAGTGAGACCACGATCAAATGCCTCCTTGGCATTCATTACAATGTTTTCTGGGCACAGAGGAGATGTTGTGTATTGCATTCCAATCCGTTTTGCAAGTGTTATCATCAAACTAGCTGGGGCTATTGACTATTACAACTTTTACAATTAACACTTTTTGATTACACTATAGCCTGTTGTATATGTTGTATACAATATAGCCATGTATATTACTAGAAATGGTCTGGTATTTCCTATAATATTATATATTCCCATCTGGTATCTGGAGAGAGTTTGCCTCTACCCTTTTCTTTCCTTCTATTTCTCCTGATGGTTTGGGGGAGTTTTCTTCCTTATCAATTCAAGGATTTGCTGTAGGAAGTGCTGTTAAATCTCACATGAACATGGACCTGTGAAGCCCTATGGATTAACATTTGTGGAAGAATTTGTATCCATATTAAATCAGTTTTGTGTCCAATAGTTACAACGTAACAAGAGGACACAATGAAACAATATAGGGTCTTTATACCTGTGCTCCTGCATTTTCCTCTCGGCCAACATAATAACATGTGAATGCTTAGCTAAAAGAAAGAAATGTACGTGTACCATTAGCCTGCTGTGGTCTCTGTCTCTCTTCCAGTGTTGATCTCTTCCTCATAGACCAAAAAGTGTTTTGTGTCTTTCATCTGCAATGCCAGCAGTGTGTTGATAGTGCTGCTGACACTCGTATGTATACAGAACACTCCACTACACACTGTGTGACACAAGTATGTGAAATGTGTTTTTGGATTCAAGCTAACATTCATTATTATTACACATATTATTAGTATTAGCTAAATTCTGGTGCTTTAGCTACCTGTCAGGTCCCCTTTGGGACACAACTCACAAATAAATAGGAAGGGTTTTTACACTGTAATCACAGCTTAAATGACAGAGTACGGTAAGCTCAAGTTGTGTTTTTAATGGCTCAATATTGAGAGACAGGGAAGGGAGCTCTCTTTAAAGCCCAAGTCTTATCTTGGATTGAAACCCTGAGTGCATGGGAGAACAGGGTGCTTCAGAGGGAGATATACATCTCAATATTCAGGTGCCACATGGGGAGTATGATGAATCACAGCTAGTTTGACATGCCAACTTGATCCTCATTTACCAGTCACACACAAGCCACACAGGAGCCAATCACACTGAATTATGATTCCCCTCTACCATGTATTGCAGTAGCTGTATCATAACGTATATTTTATTACATCGATTTATATATATACTGCTCATTTTACTACATATACTGCTTTCCTCCCTAAATACTTTTTGCGTACCGTATATTCTATAACGTTGTATATTTTAGCACATCGATTTATATATATACTGTTTTGTAACATTTTTTTGTGTTTTTGGGTGCACCGTATATCTTATCTTATCTTAAAATGTAATATGTGTGAATGTACGATAGTCTTTGTAACATAACAGCCTGTCAAAATAAATGCAAGTCTGTATGTGTGTGTGTGTGTGTGTGTGTGTGTGTGTGTGAGCGAGTGAACGAAAATGTAATATTCCAATAAACTAATGTTAACATAAATACAATATATTATGCTTCTACTCAATACTAATATTAATTACTAACAACTACTAATATTTTTACAATTCATAATTCATCTGGAAAGTAAAGTTTTTGAGGTTTTTAATGATTTAATGATTTTTAATGATTAAGACATGTACTTTGAGTGTAAATAAGGTGCCAGAGTGAATAAAAAAGCATCACAATAGAGCTTGTTTATCAAAACAAATTTGATAAAAGGATCCTCCCAGACCCCCATTCAGCCTCGGCCCCGAATGCCCTCAAATCCTAGAAACGACAATGCTCAGAGGCTCTGCGTCATTCATATTTAAAGTTTGATTCCCTACCTCCTGAAATTCATTGGAGTGCTCTGTTAATATAAACCAAATATTTCCTTTTTCTTTCTTTTCTTGTCTCCTTTCATTTTTATCACTGCCTATCATTCCGGTGTGTGCTCCATCTTTTGTGTGTGTGTGTGTGTGTGTGTGTGTGTGTGTGTGTGTGTGTGTGTGTGTGTGTGTGTGTGTGTGTGTGTGTGTGTGTGTGTGTGTGTGTGTGTGTGTGTGTATTTG
>OMNO01000808.1:30129-42428 GCA_900303215.1 Trachyrincus scabrus | reverse complement strand
TAGAGAGATAGGTAGAGGGATCGGTAGAGAGATCGGTGGAGAGATTGGTGGTGAACGGTGAAGACAATCACACACATGACCAGCTGGGGTGTAGCGCTGCCTGCATTAGTACGCGTGTATTTGAGTTGTGCATGTGTGTGTGTGTGTGTGTGTATCTGTGTATATGTGTGAGTGTATCTGTTTGTATGTGTGTGAGTGTGTGTGTGTATCTGTTTCTATGTGTGTGAGTGTGTGTGTATCTGTTTGTGTGTGTGTGTGTATCTGTGTGTATGTGTGTGAGTGTATCTGTTTGTATGTGTGTGAGTGTGTATGTATGTGTGTGAGTGTGTGTATCTGTTTGTATGTGTGTGAGTGTGTGTATGTATCTGTGTATGTGTGTGAGTGTGTATCTGTGTGAGTGTGTGTGTATCTGTATATGTGTGTGAGTGTATCTGTTTGTATGTGTGTGTGTGTGAGTGTGTGTGTATCTGTTTGTATGTGTGTGTGTATCTGTGTATGTATGTGCATGTGATTGTCAGAGTATCTGTGTGAAAAGCTACACTACTGTGTGTGTGCGTGTGTGTGTGCACGGCTATACCAGAGTGTATAAATAGCGAGCATGGACAGACAACAGCTTGCACAAGAATATAAATGAGTGAAAGATGGTTTTACACAGAATATAATTCTCCTCTTCAGTCCTTCATCCCCTGAACACCCGAGAAGAACCAAGCGTTGTTCTTTCTTTCACATACAATAGCTTTTACATAAACACCAATATTAGTCCCAAAAGATACGTGTGTCTTTAGCGTGTGTGTATCGACTTCCTCCCTCGACCGATTGTCACGTTTGACCGCAAAGAGTCGTAGTCCTCCGAGACCGCTGGCTGAAAACACATCCACAAGTCCAACGACACACACACACACACACACACACACACGTGGATATGAGCGCTTTACAGCAGACGATGGAAAACACTCAGATGAACGTATGGCAGATAAGAGCTGGCGGTGGTGGAGGCGGAATCCTCCCGCGTTAAAGAATCCAAAAAAATAGTTTAGAAAGTCATCGGTAATCTGTTCATCTTGTTGGAGTTCAACTTGCTGTCAAATAACCTCACGCTCCGAACCAGGACAACAGGAGACACCTCCGTCACACCAGGACAACAGGAGACACCTCCGTCACACCAGGACAACAGGAGACACCTCCGTCACACCAGGACAACAGGAGACACCTCCGTCACACCAGGACAACAGGAGACACCTCCGTCACACCAATCATCCTGGCTTCTTTTGGCGAGAGATTAAAAAAAAAAAAGTCTGGCGTCTCCTCCTCCTTCCTGTGTGGCGGTCGGCGCCGTGTGTCACTTCCTGTGCGCGCCCCCCGCCTCAGCGCCTCTGCAGTCCTGCAGCAGCTGGTCTATGTCCCGCGCCGCCTCCTCAGGGTCCGCAGGGTCACGACCCCTCTCCGGCTCCGCCCCCTGGCTGATCCGAGAGCGTGCCTCGGCGAGCACCTTGGCCACGGGGTCACAGGAGGAGGGGTAGGGGTCACAGGAGGGGGGATAGGCCCCCTGGTCCCGGGCCGGCTTGGCGGGGGACAGATACTGGCCGTCGGGGGGGCCGTAGTGGCCCGAGGAGCAGGGGGGTGGGGCCGGCTTGCCCTCCGCCCCGTCCGCCGGGCTCTTGACCGTAGCGCAGGAAGGGGAGGAGGCGGAGGAGGCGGAGGAGGCGGAGGAGCGGCCCTTGGCGGGGCTCCCCGAGGCGGACGAGGACTCCTGCAGGAGGGGGCTGAGGGCGCGCTTCGTCTTCAGGTAGGGTTTGACGTTGGCCACCAGGACCCCGTGGTCACGCCGCTCCTTACCGAAGGTGCAGAAGGTCTTCTTGCCGTTGGGGTTGACCGTCTCGTAGGACTCCGCTTCGGGCGCCGCTTCCATCCCCGCCGGGACGAACACGTTGGTGCGGTAGTCGCCCCCCTCCACCTGCGGACCCCCCGCCGGGAACTGGGGCATCCAGCAGCGGTCCGAGTGGCCGAGCACACGACACTCCTCTGTGCAGTTCACACAGTCCTCGTCTGCTGGACACAGAGACACTCAGGTGAGGACTACGCTTTTAGATTGGAGTTTGACTAAAAACATTTTGAATTGAGTGTGTGTATAGAGAGAGAGAGAGAGAGAGAGAGAGAGAGAGAGAGGTTGAGCTAGAGAGAGAGGGGGAGAGAAGGAGAGACAGAGGGGGAGAGAGAGAGAGAGAGGGAAGGAGGGAGAGAGGTTGAGAAAGAGAGGGGATGGGGGAAAGAGGGAGATAGGCAGAAAGAGTGAGAGGGAAAGAGGAAAAGAGGAACTAAAGATAGAGAGAGATGGAGAGAGTGAAAAAGGAGAGAGAGCAGACCACCAGCAAAGAGGAAGAAGGTAATAGTGGTGAGGGAGTTCACAGGAGATGCTAATTCTGGCACAATCTCGGGGGGGCGTCCCTCCCTGTGCTTTTCTGTGTTGCTCTGTGGGAATCTATTAACGCTGCATGATGTCTGTCACCCATAGAGACCTACAGAGTAACAGAATGTCCATCTAAACGCTGTGCCTTATTCTTCCCTGCCAGCATCTGTTTCAAGCCGCTATAGTTTGTTGTAGGGTTACTAGGACATACAATTCTTGACCACAAACAGGAAATGGACACCTTTTGCCGTTTGAATCGTAGCAGCAGTCGTATAGATAAAAAGAAATACCAGAATAAAACAAACACAATCTGTGTCCACCTGGTTTATGTGTAGATGCTTTATTGAACCCTTGGAAAAGGCGATTGGCACAACGCACTTTCACACATATTTATTCACATTCATATTCATATAACGTTTGGCACAAGTTAAATGCTCTCTCCGCCTCAGTAGTCTGACTCCAACAACAGATCTTCATTAAGCCCTATTTTTTAACATGATTTGTGCACAGCATACATACATAGGTTGTTGTTCTCAATGAGGAGTGAGATCACAACATGACCGCCATTTCAAACAATGATAGTTTGTACAACCTGCTTCCTCCGGGAAAATGACTTTGTCGCCGCTCTTTGATGGCAAATTCTGAGGGACCCTTTGCTTTGACCCTTTGTGTGTGTGTGTGTGTGTGTGTGTCAGGTGTCCAGCGGCAGATTATCCATTGTGTGGAGAGGACCTCTGGGATAGTGGAGGAGCACTTCTGTGATGCCGTGACCCGGCCGGATGATAAACAGACCAGATGTCACAAAGAACTGTGCCCCCCCAAGTGAGTTTACCTCACACACAAAGATAGCCCTTTGATCCACAGAAATGCCCCCACCTGTAGTTCTTCAGGACAAGAAACACACCAGCATAAAGGCACAGGCGTCTTTAGTGGGGTGAACAAGAATCCAGGGACAAACCGGAGAAGTGTCTTTATTTTTTGTTGTTTACCTCGTTCCTTGTCTCTGTGTGTGTGTGTGTGTGTGTGTGTGTGTGTGTGAATACTATCACTCAAACTTAGATTTGATTATTTCCTTGAATCATATCTTGTTGTCTTCCTCTCTCTCTCTCTCTCTCTATATATATATACAGTATATATATATTATAACTCCAACTGAGATTAGATGATTTCCTTGAATCATATCTTGTCTTCCTTGCCTTACTCTCGCTCTCTCTCTATATATATACAGTGTGTATATATATATATATATATACATATATTATAACTCCAACTGAGATTGATGATTGATGCTTGATGATTGATGATTTCCTTGAATGCACACCTACACCTCAACGTGCTGCAGTGGAAACCCGCCACCTACCATCTGCAGCGCAGCACTGATCTGGGCCTCCTCTGTGCTTCTCTCCCCGACATGTAAGCTGGTGGGCCGGGGAGTGGCAGAAGTGTACGTCGAGCTGCGGGCTGTCAGGCATGACTAAACGCACGGTGCTGTGCATCCAAGCGGTCGATTCGGAGGAGCGGCGAGCGCTGCAGCACACAGAGTGCAAGCACATGGCGAAGCCGGAGTCTGTGTCCTCCTGCAACACACACATCCCCTGCCCGGCGGACTGGCTCTCAGGCAGCTGGACAGACGTAAGGCCAACCTTAGGAGTTACGTTGTTCGTTGCCCTGCTGGGGGTTTTGGTCCAGCTGTGGAAATGAGGAGATGTATGTGAAGGAGATGGAATAATTGGAGTTAATTGCTGCTCTTTGTAACGAGAGCACGTCAAACTGTACTCGCTGGATGCTTCCAAGCATCATACGTCCAATCATGTGTTTACGTTATTTTCTGTTAAATGCAAACGGAAATAATCCATCTACAGCCTACTGATCTTCATTATTGTGTTTGCATTATTACATTTTATGAGAGAAGGACACTATAATTACTATAATTATACTATAATTTGATATGCTATTTTCAGCACTGCCTTTGCTCATCTCCGCTAACCTGCGATGTTCCTCTTGTTCCGTTCCCAGTGTTCGCTGACATGTGGCACTGGCATACGCCGCCGTAATGTCACCTGTTCCTGGAACACGGGCACGGCCTGTGACTCACACAGGACGCCCACCGCCACCGGTTCCTGCCACACCCGGGACTGTCCGGTCGTGCCCGACAACTTCGGAGGAGAAGACTGGTCCGGAAGCGGGTGGACAAGCAAGGAGGTGGTGAACGAGATCAACTCCATACCTGAAGTCGACCCGAACGCATCCAAGCAAACGCCGGGCACCCGAGCTCAGCCCAGGGCTAACAACAAGCTGAACAACGTGATCGAGGCGGAGTTCACGCGCCGCCACCACGTCGACAAGGGCAACCAACCCGTTGAGAAAAACGTTAAAGTGGACGATTTCTACTACGACTATAACTTCATCAATTTCCACGAGGACCTGTCGTACGACGTTGTTAACTCTGAGAACAGTGCAGCGGAGGACGAGGAGAATGTCTCCGCTCGGCCGGAACGCGTGCGACTCACAACGGGGGACAACGTTTCCGGGGGGCAACTGACGACAACTAGCTCAGCCGCTACTGTCGAAGCACCGCGGGATCCCGCTGGAGACGTGGCAGAGAAAGGAAGCGACGCGCCGGCGAAGATTTCCGCGACACTAGAATCTGACGACATAGACGTCTTTCCTGATGACGACTACTTTTTGCCTGTCTCCACGACAACTGTAACGCCGCCGGTGCCGCTATCTCCAACCGGGCATCCACATGCACTGAAAGAGAGGCAAGGAAGTCGAGGCACGCCTGGCGATCCGATCGCCTTACCTGGGTTAGACGTTAATGAGCAGGAGCCTGCGCAGTCGGAGACGCCTGAAGTGGAGGCGATACATGCAAATGAGGATCTTAGCGCGGAGGAGGATGGGAACGCGGCGGGCACGTTGAAACCCGCCACTCCCACTCCAGCTAATACAGACGGATCCGTGACCGGTGCTGAGGAGATTGAGGATGCGGATTACGAGAAGAGTACTGTTCATCGATCCCAGGGAGCGAATGGCGAAGCTGACGCGGAGCCGCCGTTAGCTTCACCCTCTGAAGAAAGCGCCGTTCGATCTCTGGCCGCAAGCTCGCCAGCGGTTCCAGCGCAAGTGGACCAGGGCGCTGCAGAAATCCCCACAGCCACTCGTCACTCGTTGGATTTGTCAGCGCCGTTTCCGACCGCCTTCATGTCACAGGATACAGACTATGACAAACATCCGCGCGAGTCAGACTCTGCCGGCCGAGGAAATTCCAGGGTCACCGACCGTTCCTTTAAGGTCACCTCGTACCCTTCCTCTCGGGAGTCCGTTACGACTCACGCAATCTCAGGAAACCAGGAGACCTCTGCAGACACCTCATCGGTGACTGAAACGCCCTCTTTGCTGCCGACACAACTGGAAGGAGGCCCTCTGCCTCCAGCACTGTCCACGCTAACGCAATCTACCCAGCCAGGATCGACAGTGGAACCGCCGGACCGGCCCACATCGATCGAAAGAACCGAGCCAGACGTAACCCGTCTTTCCGCGCACCTTGATCCGTCCTCCTCGTACGGCGACTACGATGAGATTAATATTCCTCCAGAGACACCGAGAGACACGAGTGACGTCCATCCTCACCCTCAGCGTCACCCTCCAAAGATCACCACTGCCACCTCTGTTGTACACACCCAGGCAGAAACGATGACCCTGCCGTCCCGGGGGCCCGCCGAGCCCTCGCCGTCCACCCTTCCCCCGGGGTCCATTCCGGGGCTAACATCGCTCCCGACGCCGGCCTCCACCCAGGCCACCGTGGCTGCCTACTGGGTCGTCGGCAACTGGAGCTCAGTGAGTTCAACCCCTACTCCACGGCATTCCACACATAACTCTGTGGTCGGTTACGCCGAGGCACGGAGTGGTCTTACTCTTTTTTTGTATTCCTTATTTGCCTTTATTATGCTGGCAGACTGTGCTCAAGGCCGGGTCACAGATAAATCTATATTCTTGTCAGTGCCCCAGTGCATCAAATATAAGTACATATATATACACACACACACTACACTCCTCTCTACCAAAAAAATGCTGTTCGGGGTAAAGGTCATAGTTTACTCCACGTGGCCTTCACTACGCATATATCTATGGTATGAAACTATGCTGATTTCCCCCAGGCATTGGCATTGTCTTCACGAAGCTGCGTGTTTTACGACTTGCATCTCGGAGTCTTTGTTATTTGTTGTGCTGGACGCATGAATGGCATGCCTCTGTGTTCCCCTGGCTCTCTGCTAGTGCTCCACCAGCTGTGGCCTGGGGGCTATCTGGAGACGGCTGGCCTGCAGCACGGCCAAGGACTCGGAGTGTGACCCAGCCAAGAGGCCGGCACCAGCCAGGCGCTGCTACCTGCGCCCCTGCTCCGCCTGGAAGACAGGGGAATGGGGCAAGGTCAGTTGGCTTTGGCCTCTGTGGAAGTTAAAGTCTCAGAATAAGAAGGCTTTTATTGCCCATATGTCAAGACATACAGGAATTCGTTTTGGTCCAGGTGCACACATTAAACAAGACAAGTCAACAACAACATGAAATAAGGTGCAAAGACAGTGCCAAATAAATAAGATAACCGTGAAAGGACAGCTAGGAAGGAGCTAGGAGTGGCTGTTTAGCAGCTCCTCCCCCCGTTTGCACTGACTGTTTCTATTTAGAATGACTATTTACTGCACCTTACAGACTCCTTTCAGGGTTGTCTTATTAAACGTTTTAATAAAAAAGACCCTCTGGGAACAAGGGCTATTGTAAGACGACATTAACAAAGGGATTTGTGTTCAGTTGTATTCGATCCCCACTCTGCCTTAGCGATATACCCTGACATGCCTTCTCTACCCCAGTGCTCCAAGAGCTGTGGAGGAGGCGTGGCTCTTCGAGAGGTCCAGTGTTTCGACATGCGTGACCCCAGGCCCCTCCGGCCGTTCCACTGCCAGGCCATCTCCCACAGGCCACGCGCGCACACGCCCTGTAATGTGCAGCCATGCCTGGAATGGTACTCCTCTTCCTGGGGACAGGTGAGTGAGCTCTGCCGCACGGCTCATGAGCAGTAAAGGGCATTTTAGATGGTAGGACCAGGGTCCCAACCTGCCGTGCACGTGCGGAAACTAACCTACTGAAGCCCGGCCGATCTGTGCCTCAGTGTGTGTGTGTGTGTGTGTGTGTGTGTGTGTGTGTGTGTTATTTGTAAACAGAAATGCAATTAAGAGCCAGATTTCTCCAAACTGAAGGTCCTTTCTTCAGGAGTGCGGTTGGATTTTCTCTGGTTGGTTATGTTGTGTCTGTGTAACCAATGGGTGATTATTGCGTTTGTAGTTTTGCTGCAACTAAAAGGCAATTATATGGATATACATTTGGATATGGAATATGCCCTTTGCTTTTCACTCTATGGCCACAATACAGAAGCCATCTTTCTGACATTCAAATGTCGCTGAATGAATAACATTCACCTGTTGAACAACAACTCACAGTCCTCGTCAGTGTCATCCACACAGGGCAGTGTGCTGAAATGCTGTGTGACTATTTTTATTTCTTTGGCACCCTAAATATGAGCAAGGCATGCGCCATTGAAATTCTTCACAGTAAAATGTGATTTAGTTTTTCCTATCAACATTCCTATCAACACTCCTTGAAGATTGAAGATTGAAGATTGAAGAAAACTTTATTATCCCGGGGGAAATTCAGATGCTTGGTAATGATCACAACAAGAAAAGAAAAACAATTTGAACTCAAAGAAATCCAGTTGGCTTTTCTATGATATTTTCATCACTGCAGTTGCGAGATGCACTGGCGGTCGTTGACTCCTCCAGATGTGTGCTTCATACAAAATGCAGCAGCATTGAAGTCAGGCCAGAGAATATATTCAAAAGAGATGAGTCCACTACGCCCCGCTGCTGGCCTGTCTACTACCCGTGTCCTGGTTCATAAAAGGAGCAGATGCATAATTAATGTTATGAGAGACACTTGTGTTTGTCCTACGATGATGCCTCGATGAAATGGACTGCAATGTATGTCGAATTGATCTGTTGTGTTCGACGTAGTGGTTAATATTTATTTTTCTATACGCCATAAAGAATCTAATTGAGGTTCCTAATGCAGTCAAAATCTATAAAAAAAATACAAGAGCCCACATCATCATCATTAGCAGTAGTCAGCGATTCAATAAATCAATGGCCAAAGGGATTAAGGAGTTCCTGGTACTTTTTATCTTCCCACAGGGCTGGTCCAGGGAGCTAGTTAAATTCTCCCTGCAGGGGACGGTGTGGACAGTCCAGGATGGCATGGGCCTTCCTGAGCACATGCCTATCAAATATGTCCTTCAACTGATCCTGTCCCACCCCAGTGATCTTACTGGCCGCTCTCACCAGTCTACCCAGTTGACTTGTAAAAAAGAGACATCATATCAATATTGATATTAAATCCTCATTTTGTTCTTAGAAATATAACCACTGCTGCACCTTCTTACAAATGGTGTCAGTGTTGGCCTCAAAACTCAGTTGGTTGTCAATAACAGTCCCAAGGTACGTATAATTGTCACAATCTCAATGTCAGTGTCCCTGATAACTGTATGCACCAGGGGTAGGAGGTGACCTTCTAAAATCAATGACCATGTCCTTAGTCTTGAGTACATTCAGCTCTAAAAAACCCATGTCACACCAGGACAGAACATCTTCAACGATGGGTCCATGGGCTGTCTCCTCGTCCTGTAGCAGGCTTATGATCACGCAATCATCAGCACATTGTAGGATGTACCTGTTTTTATACCAGCTGCGGCATTCATTTGTGTACAGGATGTACAGAAGAGGCGAGAGTACGCACCCTTGGGGAGAGCCAGTGGAGGACCCCCGCTGCTCAGAGAGGCACCATTTACTGTAACGCACTGGGACCTATCAGTTTAAACATCTACTAACCAGCCCACGCTGTTCAGATCTACCTGGAGGCATGGGTCTTAGGTCCTGGATGGATGGAGATGGAGCAGTGTGAGAGTAGCATCTTCCACCTCTCTCCCTGCTGTGTAATTGGAATGGATCAAGCAGGCTCTCTACCTGTTCTAACACACCTTTGCGAATCAGTTTCTCAAACGGTTTCATAATGAAAGATGTTAGTGCCACTGGACTATGGCACTAACATCATCATTCAGCGTTCTGGGGTTAGATTTCTTTTGGCAGTAGAGACAATAGTTGTGTGCTTCCAGATTTTTGGTACTTTCTGCAGAGAAAGTGATTTATTAAAGATAAAATCAAAAATCTGGCCAAGCTGCTCTGCACACGTCTTGAATATTCCCACACATAGCACCAGTCTGGTGCTGGAACATTTATTGCATTTTGGGTAGTTAAATCTATTTCAGGGTTAGCAGCAGCAGTTTTCCCACGAATCTCATTTAAATAAGCAGTAAAATTATGACAATCAAAACAAGTAAAAAAAACTGTTCAGCCCATCAGGAAGCTGCTTATCTGTGTTAAAACCATCAATATCTAAGACCTTGTTGTTGCCCTGGTCACAAGACCTTCCGCCTCTATTTTATCCTTGTACATTAGTTTAGCTTTTTTAGTTTCTGCCCTCACCTGCCTTCTTAGCTCCCTATACACAGTCATATCCCCCTCCACAAAGGCAGACTTCACCCATGGCTTGTTATTAGGATAAATAATCACTGTTTTAGTGGGAAGTCTTTACAAAAGGAAATATAACTGCACACTGAATCTGTCAATTCATCAATACTCTTGGTTCTTGAAATACGGACCAATCCGTGCACTCGAAACACCCCTGCAAGGCGAGGGAGCTTTATTCTGTCCAGACCTTCACCTTCCTTTTCAAGGTTTTTTCCCTCTTTAGTGCTGGTCTGTATGCTGGCAGAAGGTGGACAGTGTTGTGATCAGAGGATCTGAGTGGTGGTCCCGTGACTGACTTATGTGCCCCATTGATGGAGCCGTAGCAAAGGTGCAAGATCTTGCTATTGGCGTTACAGAGATTGAAATCCCAAGTATTATGTTTGGGACGTCAGGTGAGATGGATTGCAGCCGTTGTACAACCGAGAATATTGTATTAGCAGCAGATTTAGCGTCGGCTTTGGGGCGAATGTAGACTACAGTGACAAATAGTTGGGGAAACTCTCTGTGGAGTCTCACAGACGGGTCTCACGGATAGCCGATAGACAGTCTTTCACGTGCCGTGAAGTTGTTGCACCATCTCCGGTTATCCCTGTCGAGTTGGATAGGACTATCCTCGTACATCCAGAGTAGAGTCCAGAGCGGTCCCAGAGTTTTTGATCGTATTATTATCAAAAAAGTTGGTTACTGAAAGTTGCTGTCATTAAATATCAGGTCGACATCTAGTATTTAGCATGATAAATGTGCATACATACGTGTATACTAAACATGAATGTGTGTGTGTGTGTGTGTGTTGTAGTGCTCAGAGGTGTGTGGTGGGGGTGAACAGCAGCGCATGGTGACATGTCCAGAGGAGGAGCAGTGTGACCGGGACCTGCAGCCCAGTCATATCCAGGCCTGCAACAGCCAGCCTTGTGCACAGTGGCTGACTGGATCCTGGGGACAGGTAATGTACATAGTACACACACACATGCACACACATTCACGCACACATGCACACACGCACGCACACACATATGCAAGCACACATACACACAACCAACACATTCTCTTTTTCAAGGTGCATTTTAACAATAAAAGATGTGAGGAATGAATTCACTGGCCTGTTGATTAGGAATTATGTAATTCCAAAAGATCTCCAAAGGAACATTAAAGTGCAGCTATATTGTGGGTATACATTGTGTGTAAACTGAAGCATTCCCCGACTGTGGCTCCTCTCAAACAATATATAGGTATTAAAGCTTGAAAGCATTCCTAGAAATACAAGCTTTATTGGACGTCATTAGAAATAAATTTTAAAAAGTCCACAGTACCACAGAGATGATGAGCAGTGATTAGTAATATTCAGACTCCAATATAAAATCTATAAAACACACCGCATAGTGTAACATTATTATTATTATTATTATTATAGGTAGGCAAGAAAACTACTAGTCACCAGAAATCGTAAGTGCATTTCCTTCCTAAACAAGCAACTAAGAGCTAGTGTTAAGGTAAGAGTGCAATAAGTTAGCAACCTACTTTATCTTACACAAATGAGACAAATAAGAGAATCAAATAAACACGTGTAGCGTAGTGTGGCCAAAGTGGAGGAACATGATCTGGAATCAAATGAAGCAGACCTGCAGTCGGATTGGCTTGGTAAGTAGTTGCATGAATCACACAGAGTGTAATATCTCCCTCCCCCCCCAGCTGCTGCTGTCCTCTTTATTCCCTAAATCAAGTAAATGGAGGCTGCAGAGCATGAGCTGACCTTAAAGGATCCCTTCAGGAGAAGGATAAAGTCTTCTCATGCAGGAAGTGAAACACAACAAACACATACCGCTGCACATTCTGTATGCACATCATGTATGTGTTACACACGGGCAAACGCACGTCAACGCAGCGCATTATATTACACGTACTATAGTGCATATGCATAATGTATGAGGCACACGCATGCACACACATAAATACATACACATAGCATACACATACACTGTGCGATAGTGCATTAACACAATTTTTATTTTCACCATTGAATAATCCTTCTGAAAGCGGCCTTCTTGGCTCATAGAAAATTTATCTCCGAAAATTGTTGTGATAATTGGTTCAAAGGAATAAGCTTTGATCAAGGATTTTGGTCATAAAGGAATGAATCAAATAAATTAAGAAATACGCCTAGAGACAGTCACAGGAAATGATTCTAAAGTAATGTACTAATAACCCTAAAATAAGACTCACGAAGGACATTAGTAATAATCGTTTATTGCATTTAGATATCG
>OMNO01000808.1:3574-16655 GCA_900303215.1 Trachyrincus scabrus | reverse complement strand
ATGTAGAGTGTGTGTGGCTGGTTTAAGCAGCCTCACCTGTCACGAGTCACGCTGATAAGGCTCTGGGGTTGGGTGAGGCTGCACACCTGTGGGGTATTGGCCAATCAAGGCCCCCAGGGTAAACCAGCCACCTACACACACACACACACACACACACACACACACACACACACACGTGTGAGAGATGGGTCTTATTCAACAAGGCAAAGAACTTCTAACCACTTTCACAACCTTTTCTCTCTGCACCCACATTTCCCATGAGACCCTCATCCAGGCTTTCCTGCCACTACATTCACAACCCCAAGGGTGTACGTCACATTTAAAAGCAGCCAAGTGCATATGAAAGTGTTTGATCCTTGACAACAAAGACTTCAGCTCCTTGAGCACTGCAGAACAATTAAAGCTTGCTCCTAGGTATGTGGCAGAGCTGCCTCTGCCTTCCTTTGAAAAAAATAGAATACAAATACTAATATCTCAGTATTAGATCATTGGATTTCAGATTTCAGCACACTGTCAGAAGGCCTGAGGCGACCATCAGGCACTACGCTGGAGACCTCAGCTTCTGAAAACACCCTTGTTGTACAGAGGCGAGCAAGCTCAATAGAGGATCCTGTTTTATTCTGCAGTGACGGACAGTTGAGCGGTGGCGACTTCGGCCTGCGTTCTTCTGTCAAGTGCAGGGAGGGGGTTAGAGTTCACCCTATCCTCTACTTATCTTCCTATCGTCTCCCTTTCCATTGCCTGTAAACATTGGCAACAGTTGGCACGTGTGTATAGCTTTTACTGTTTTTGTCCATTATGTAATTGTATTAATGTGAAAATGTATCCCTCTAAACATCGATCAAGCTTTCAAAAGCCTAAAATTGGAATAAAGAGCATTGAGAAAAGGAAGAGGATTTCTTCCAGTTTGTCCCCTCAATTTCCAACATTATTGTTGGATTAGCCATACCATTAAGTATGCCATATGATTCAGAGATAAGTAACAGATTAAGTATCCACCCAGGCACATTTCGTATGGAGGCTTTTCTTCTTTCCTTATTGCTGCGTGCGGTTATCGTAATAGTGCGGAAGCGTTATCTTTAGGACAATATATGACGCAATGCCTCATGGGATAATGACACTGTATGAATAGAAATGAATGGATTTGATGCCCATACTGCATCGTTATGAGAGGCGGTGAGCATGTGTTATGAGTGATAGGGGCCTCATAGCCAACGTTTTAAAACACTTGCAGGCTTTAATCCACAATCTAAATGTTTCCTAAGCGTTTCCCCCAGATGAAAATGTGAAATGTTTTATAGACTGTAATCCCGGCCAGTGGCTGAAAAGCAAATGATACGGCAGATGATACAGCGTAACGCCAGTTAACAACTCAAACTATTTCTGCTCCATGTCCGTGTTTTTTAATCCTCTTATTCCCTCCTCCAAGCCTCCCACTTAGTCAACAAAAAAATTGCCATTTTCTCCATATATACGTTTTGGAAGTGTTGTTGTTGCTGACGTGACGAGACAGTAGTGTCTACACCGAGGGTGTGAACATCATGGATAATCGACATGCATGCTGCTTCTCATGTTTACAGTTGTTCAATCACAGAGCTCAGAGTAATGAAGCACCCGCTGTTCTAGTCAATCAGTTAGTGAACCTCACTCACAAAACAAGACCTGTGTTTTTACTCCTAAGTTGGAGTCAAATCATCAGTATTTGTGAAACCACTCGTAGATTGTACTGTCAACAATACTACTGTGTGAGATATGAAACCTATGAAATATAATAAATATAGAGATGCTTATGAAATATGAAGAAGTGAGGTAGTATTTAAAGGGCATGCATGATTAATGATAATGTAAACATGTTTTTCATTTCAACATCGATACATCTAGTCGTAATAATTCAGTTATGCAGTAATTCAGTGTGTGTGTGTGTGTGTGTGTGTGTGTGTGTGTACTCCTTATTTATTCCATATTTATGTGACAAGCTGGTTTCAGAAATGGTCATTTAGTAGTTCTAGAGGGGCTCATTTGATCCTGTTTGTAACAAACTAGCCGAGTCTGCTATGAGTCCGTCATGCTATGATTTAATGCTATGATGTGACTGCTTTGAACGTAAACATTTGTCATTTTTAGGGGACCTGTCAATAAATGGGTCTATTCAGGTTGATACACCCAATCAGGTTGGCCATAGGGATGTTGTAGTCGTGTCACTGGTGGTGTACCACTACTGCTCCATCCAATGTTGAGTTACTACTTAACCGTTGTATTCAAGTTAATTACACAAATAAAAGAGTGTAAAACATTTATTGGTGTTTGTTGTGGCACTTTTTGAATTTGTGAGTGAACGCTGCTTTTTAATGCGGTTTTATTTTCTTCTGGATGAAGACTCTTTGAAGACGGCAGAAAATAATCAAGCCATTCTCCTCGCCTTATTGATCCTTTTCAAGGCATAACACAGCTCTTAAATATACGCTTGTTGTGAAAATAATACAACAAGGAATTAAAAGCAATAGGCTAATGACTCACAGCTGTGTGGCTGCGGCATGACGGGCTTGGCTTGGTGCGACCAAAACGTTATTTTTCTCTCCCTCTTTCTTTAATTCTTTCTTTCTTCTCTTGCTCTATCTCTATTTTTTCTGTCTCTCTCTCTCTCTTTTCCTTTCTCTCCGTCTCTCTCTCTCTTTATTCATCCCTTTCTTGGTGAATCTTTGTATATATGTATATTTAGGTTCAGTTGTGTTGGTGGGTTATGTAACATCTCTCTCTCCTGCTTTATTTCTCCCTCTCTATACATCAGGGGTGGTCTGTCTTCGCGATCGGCTGACCTTCCGTTTCTGCCAGACTCTGCAGTGGCTGGGCCGCTGCCGCCTGCCAACTGTGCAGGCACAATGCTGCAGGACCTGCGGCCAGCGTTCCCGTGGTAACGGCCGCACGTCTCACCGGTGAGGTGAGATGTTAAAGCGTGTGGATCAACGCCCGGCTCGCTTCGACAGACCCTCCAACTGCTCTCCGAACTTCAGACCTCTCGATGCTCCCTCTATAGCTTCATGCATTATGCATGAAGTTGTCAAGTCACACGTATGTACATGTGCAATAACTATGCTCACAGTGTGTTCACCATGTGTTCACCATGTGTTCTCCATGTGTTCACCGTGTGTTCTCTGTTGCTCTTTGTGAGGCATGTTTAAGAATAGTAGTGCTGAACTATGTTTCCTCGGTCCCCGAGGTGCCCAATCATGTGCTTCCTGTACCACTGCTCAACAGTGGCATAGGAAGCTGTGGAGACAGATTACATGAATACCATTTCAGACAGAAAAAGACATAAATACATTTTAGACAGAAAAAGACATATACAGTTGTTTTTGTTTTGTTTTTCAGGGCATTGACGTTTGAAAACGTTGTTTTCCGGGTATCGCCAATGTTTTTAATTTGACTATTTTCTAAATTTTCTGCAGAATAGCATGGGATATAGCCATCTCACTATTTTAGTGAGCGGTTATTGTAGCTGATTGATACTAGAACCTGGGTTATTCAGCAAAGTGGTTCTACATATTACGTGGTACATGTCTTACGGCACAACCCACACATGTCTTATGTGACATTGGGACATCTTTTTCTTTTTTCGAAGCCTTTATGAAGCGCTACGTCTGTTTGACTTAATGTCTTATAGTGGTTTTGCATTGCGTGTTTTTACAGAAATGTAAATGGGAGAATGGTGCTGCATAATGCTATCTTGGTGCTAAAGAGTACTTAGCCTTGGTTTGGGCCGGTGTTTTTTATCTACTTGAATATGTTTGTCTTTGGCTACTACTATTCAACTTTCTCAAGAGTCAAATATATGGGGAAGGCGTTTTGTTAGATTTGAGGGAATTCGATGTTATCTTTTATGGGATATATAGTATTACTGTAATGTACCCTGCAGTACCATATATTTCATTTTTCATTCTTTGTTTTGCTGGTGGATTACAATTATTACTGACTATCCAACATTTTCTATTGATTATTTAGTAGCAGTTAGTGTACTTTCATCTCAGTTTCACTTTAATTTCATAATACTTTTCATCTATTCAACACTTTTTCTATTGATTATTTAGTAGCAGTTAGTGTATAACAAGTGAGTAATAACACTAGAATATCCAAACACTAACTATCAAATAAAATGGTCATTTCCTAGTTATTACGAAAGTCTAGTTACGTAACACTCAACAGTTATTTGACTTTTTATTTAGGTAGGTTTTTGGATCCAGGTAATTACAATCAACAAACATTTGTTGTTTGTTTCATGACCACTAAATAATCATCATTAAATGATTGGGTAACCAATAACCCACTAAATAGTTAATAACTACTGGTAAATTACCATTTATGCAGTGGTGTAGTCTACTTGACACACAGCTATACGCCTTATACCCACTATGACAGCTCCAGGATTTCCGTATATACCTACTTAAAAATGAGCAAGAATATGTAACAATATAGGTTTGTGCAGAGCGTGGCGGTGAATGCGACCGGATCATCACAGTATACCCACTACAATAAACTAGACTAGACACCACTGCATTTATGTTATTTATCGCATCGTGTTGCCATTGTGTTACTGTGTTATTACTATTTACCAATACTAAGAAACAACTGGAAATAGGCATTTCATTTGCAGGTAATAACATAACATACTAAATGGGTCAATTTTGCATGTTGCCAGGGGTTGATTCACACTACTTTATGCTACTTTTTATGCTACTTTGATGACAAAACCGTTGCAAAAATCACACAATCACTTAGCAGGGAATTCAACATGTGCCTATTTGACGATTAGAAGCTCCTACATATCTATGAAAACAAATCACATGTTGCGACCTTGTATCCCCAAGAATGGATGAAGTTGAGGTCATTTATAATCTACCCTGATCTCTGAAAGGTTAAGGAAATATCCAATACCAATTGTCATATTGTATAAAATACTGTACAAAATGGATACATTTTTACATTTGGTTAAAACATTTTTTAGACTAGCAGTAGTTTATTTCCTCAGGTATTTCCTCAGGTATAACAAGTTTGCAAGTCTCGGTTTTTATTGGTTTTTAAGTTAAGTGGTTGTTTAATGTAATGCCTAATATGAACACAATTGAGGCCTTTTGGGATAAACTCACCACTGTCGTTTTATAGTCCCAGTTAGTTAGGGTTAGTTGTCTCTGCACAATTTGAAGTTCTTACACAAACTCGAAAGAAATCACCTTTTGTGGATCTTTCTTTTCTTTCTTTTTCATTCAGTAGAAATTACAGGTTGTGTTAATGTACAGTTGTGGTGATTATACCACAGTAAACAATAGAAACAAACACAAAAGCAGATTCTCATTCACACAGCCTGACTTTACCTGTGACCTATAGCCTCTTGTTTGTTTCCATTTGTCGATTGCGTTTATTTGTAATAGTAGCTAGTAATTTGGCTCGCAGGGGTCAGTGCAAGACAATGCTAAAATGCTTATTACCAGGTCAAATATACTGTAAGACAAAGGGCATACCGTGTTGTAGGCCATGCAGTAATGGGAGACGTCCATGTCACTTAATCAGTAATGTTTTTACTTTTGTTTTCATCATTGCACATGCTATGTTTATACCACTCGCAATAAAGAAAACGAAAATGTTTTTGGTTAAGAAGCAAAACATGATTTCACTGTTTTATTAATCATATGCATATTATAATACAGCAGTTTTACTGTCATCTCAGTTTCACTTTCATAATACTTTTCATCTACCCACATGAGAATGGCTTGTTGTGACGTCACACTATCCATTTGATTAGATTATAAGTTATTGTAAGCGACTTTTGAACGTTTGGACGTCATAATGGGGTTCTGTCACAGCTGGTAACATGGAGCCTGTGCTCCAGAAGGAGTGAAAACTCAACTGTAGTCAACAGGCGGTAGAGTCATGATCCGGGTGAACTCCTCATAGTTGACCGTTCCGTTTGATGTGACGTTTGCCTCCTTGAACAAATCATCCACTAAAAGCAAAAGAAATAAAACATTAAATGACTAAAGTATACAAATGATTGGCCTATAATCATGGATGGCATAAACCTTAATCAAAACCATAGCAATGTCTTGCTTCTGAACTACCCAGTTGGTAGTTGGTATAGACAAGTCTGATAACTTTCTGGCATTGAGAGAAAGTGAGTTGACTTGTGTTTACTTAGGGAGAGAAACTGTGGCCTGAAGGCAAATTCAGAGCTACTGCAGTCAGGAAAAAACAATTGGCCCATCTCTATTATTCATGTTTTTACATGGAACCAACTGAACCGACCCTGTTTAATTTATTGAGCAACTTTCAAGGTTTTCTATTCATACTGAATTATACTGACACTTGAGCCCCCAGGCAAGGAGGACCCATTGTCAAGTAGCCCGATCTCGACACGATTAACTATGAGCTAGAACCATACTGGGAGCACCCACCTTCTTTGTTTGTGAGTTTCTCTCCTAGTTTGGTGAGTTTGGCCCGCAACTCGGACGCCTGGATGTAGCCTTTGTTCTGCTTGTCGGCCATCTTCAAGGCCTCCAGGATCTCTGCCTCCGGGTCCTCCTGCTGCATCTGTCTGTGCATCATGGTGAGGAACGTAGAGAAGTCCAACTCTTCCAGCTTAGCTAAGCAAGGACACAACCCCATGCACACCGCCTAATAAGCTTCAGTTCAGTATAAAGTACATCCGTGCCGTGCCTATGTTAAACACATAGGTCCGTGGTTGGCTCATACATTTTCATGTTGCTGACATAAACAATTTTCTCATTGCCGAATGATATTAGTCATTCATTCGATCAATGTTTGGGGTTTTATTTTATACAAGGTATTTATATAGGTATTTACAGTATAACATATTTTTTAGAGAAAGCTGTGTTGTGTTGTGAATGAACCATTTCCAACACTTCTATGCGTTGCTTTGCTGCCGTCTGGCTCGGTCATATAGAGATGTGCACACGTGCATAATTATGGCATGTGTAAAGTTTGTCGCCAGTTAGCACTTTTACCAATTTTGTGAACTTGGAGATGTCTGTCGATCTCACTGAAGGTAGGGCTGGTCCCGAGGCTACGCATCACCGTGATCAGGTCCCCGGCTTCAATCTTGCCCTTCTGTTTCTTGTCATACAGCGAGAAACACTCCTTGAATTCTGCAGGAGAAAAATGGTTTTTTGATTTTAAGAGAAATATTCCATGTAAAACAATGGTATGGCTAAATGTCACTCCTCCTTTTGTGCGCGATGTTAACCGTGAAAATGTATTTACATTTGAGGATATGAGAAAAAAAATGACAGATGGGTATGAGTTTAGTCAAATGATTGTCCTAAGATTAGACAAAAATAGTCTATGACATTCTTAGCACAGATGGTAGACATTTAGTGCAAAAAGATATGTGCCTTACCGTTGATTTGAGCTGGTGTGAAAAATTTAGCCTGCAAGGGGGGGGAAAAGTAATAATTTCACCGGTAAGTTGAACATTGAAGTAGCATGAGAATAAAAACATAATTTTTGATTAATAGAACCTATTCCTCTTACCATTTTTGCTACCGAGGGCTGCGTTTCCTTACAGCGAACCGTGACTCACCTGTCAACACCTGTGCTCCAAAGTCCACTACCTGTATGCTGCCGTGTAATTGAATATCCGTTGCTGTGGTAACGGATAGTAGATCAGCCCTGGGTTTACAGCCCTTCTCCGTTCTGCCCTTAAAGCGGTAGTGGCACCATCACAACGACTTGCTACTACTTTATTATTATATTACTATATATTATAATATATTATATTATTTACCATTGAATTACCACCACTCTGTGCATAGTACCAAAAATGGTTTATTTTCAAACATTAATTTATTTAGAATTAAACAATAGTTTCAAAATCACATTTAATTTTTAACTTTACATGCCAACGTGTAGCAATAATCACAATTGTATTTTAACAAGTGAGCTATGATTAGCATGTTAGCCTCGATTTCCAGTCTCTGTTGTGACACATATTTTTGGGTTGTTAAATATAACTAATTTAAACATTCAAACTAATTCAAACTAAGAGTAAAATCAAACTAAACCACAGTGAGAAGCCATGACCATTCAGAACAGAACACAAGCCTTTTTCTCAAAACCCCAGACAACTCAGACATGTACATCAAAATATGCTTTCAGCACCAACAGATACAAAAATAATTACACTTAAGTGTAGAAAGAAATACCACCTCAACACACTTTACCATACATATGAATGAATGAATGAATGTATAGTATGTATTTTCCCACAGTCCATTGTATATGACTATGTCTTAACAAAGTGTGCTGCATCTTCATCAAATCCAACTGCTATGGATTTGACAGGTCTTCAGAATTGGTATCTGGGCTTAAAAAGAATTCGCTTTGATTGGTTCGCTTCACTTAGTGTTTTTGTGAGCATGAGAGATTGTGTCCAACCAGGGAAGACGAGCATTAAAAAGCACACTTGATCGGCAGAGCAAATGAAGGCTACGACGAACACAAGGGAATGATGGTTGCTTGTTTACTTGACACATAACAGACTAATCACTTGTGATACTCGCCATGCTTCTCATTAACAAGGGACACGAGAATGCCTACATATCCTGCTGTCACTTCAAGGACATGGTTCTTTAAAGCGGTACGCATCACCACTTTGCCATAAATCAAAAGCTCACACAGAAGACCATTAGAGTCCATTAATCGGTGAGCAGCATGACGAACAGCACAAAGTGAGCACAGTAACCAATGGTAACCAATGGTGAGATTAAAAGTTTCACCAGTAATACTGACCCTCAGTGGTTATCTTTGACATGTAATGTGTAGTAGGACCAGGGTTCTGGGACATATAGGACTCCCGGATACTTTTTACGTAAAACCGGGTCGTTCCACAGACAGGTCACCCAGACCACCACCAGAGCCATGGTGACGGAAAAGGTCCCAAACAGAAACAGCCCATTGCCGTCCGGCCTCAAGCCTTTACGTTGTTGCAGTATTACCACGGCAACCATGGCCACGAATGTGAGCAGAAAGAGCTCAAAGATCTGTCCTTCAGTCACCAAGTACCTGCGTCGGGTAAAGAAACAAATATACGTATTAGGGGGAAAATAAATCAATGAGAGTATCACGATTCTTTGCCTCCACAATACTTGTATCATCAGGTTGACTCAAAGACTGAAGTTATTTAAAATGAACATTTTCTGAGTCTTAAATACATTTGAATGCCTTGTGCATTATTTTTCATCGCGAGTAAAAACCACACAAAAGAGGAAACGTCACCAAAGAAATCTTAATATCGTATCGTTCAGAACAACAGTTTTTTTGTATTTAATATCAGAATAAGGCTTTAACAAAAAAAATGGGAAAAAATTAAGGTCTGAATGCACTGTAGGCCTAGATCCCTTCTCGGTGTGAACAAAATGTACCCTGACAAAAATTCACAAAATACACACGTCTACTTTCATGAATCAAATCATCCTACAAATTCCTACAATTCAAATTCCTCGCATGTCCTTCGATTCCCACTAGTGCGTCAGCGGTGGATGCAATCAAAAACATCGTCTGGTATGACATTGAATTGGCATGCTGATCATACTCAAAGCGCTTTGGTATCGGAGGCTGTGGTATCGGAGGTGATGCTAAACATAGCGAATAGCACGAGGCACAGCAGTCGGTGTTGTACAAACACTGCTCTGCCTGTTGACTCAAGACTCAAGACACCAAGCCCATTCCAACTCAGAGGACGGGGGATTAGAGAACTCTAATCTCAAGATCTCCAGCTAGTACTGTTTGCGATTAACACAGTCTGTCCCTTGGTTGGGTGAGGATACATTTTATTCCAAATTCGATTTCCAAATTCGATTCGAAAATAATAAGTGTGGAAAGGATAAAACATAGTCAGACTGACCAATAGTACAGAGCACTGGGTCCCAGTAACAGCCAACCAGAGACGGGGACGCCATTTTGTTCTTTTGTTGGCGTGAAGCATCCGACGAAGTAGAGGAAGAAAATAAGAAAGTAGGGAATATACCTAGAAAAGAAATGAGAGAATGGTTAGTATGTTGCTGAGGGATGACATGTATAGTACAGCTGTAAGTCCCTTTGTAACACAAGTCACCCCAGACTTTAGACATTTAATACATGTCTTTATTCCAATAACTCCTTCTCTCTCTTTTTTGTATTGTTCTTTAAACTCAAAGAAACCAACGTGAGTCCAAGTATAGTCCAATATAAAATGAGCACCCTATTGACTAAGCCTTTTTATTACATTTGACAAAATAATGCCAGCTACAGCCAGACCTATGTTGCAATGATATACTATATTTCCAGCCTTACTTTATTCTGTTACAAGAATCTTGCCATAGATTAAGGGAAGATTAGAACTCCCCAAGGGAAATCAAACTTCTCTATTTCTATTTTTCATCATTCTGTCTATCATTTTTGCTGTAAGGTATATTTAAAATAGCACATTGCGGTCTCCAAAAGTTCTCCAAATGGGACCAATGATGTCAATGGTCCAACTTTTCCATATTTATGTCACTTTCTCCTCTCCTTATTAAGATCAAGCAGTAAGGGGGGAAAGCATATGATCTGGGAATGTTTCAGTTGCTCGTTGCTCAGTGTTAAACTTTGTTGTTCGTGGGGGTTTTTCTACAGCTGTTACAAAAGGCAAAGCTATGCCTAACAAAAGACAACACGCAGACACACAAGACACATGACAACTCAATAGGTTCAAAAACACATTCTGCTCTATTGACATGGAATAAACCAAGCAGGGCTTTTACCCTGAAAGAGATGGTTTCTGAGTGAACTCATTGAGTTCACATCACAAGGCCATCATCTGCGCTGTGTTTGAATGCTGGCCAAACTTAACTAATAAAATTGTTTCTGCCATCCTTGGTTTGAGCAGCATAGATTTTATTTTCATCAGGATAATGAAACAAACATTAGGTGAAAATATTGTATGTATGACAAATATTATCCATTAATGTTGCTAGAGAATGATATTGCGGACACTGCTACTGAGACCTATGTTATAGCAGGGTTCTCCTCATCGTGAAGACGCATGTGTGTGATCTTTGATTGCCTGCATTCTGAGTCTAAACGGACTGTTCACAGCAGAGTATTCATTTAGGATAAAAAGAAATCCATATAATTTGTACAGATTTCATTGGGTCTGACAGTGGTGTTCTTCATGAGACAGTCAGACAGCATCACCTACCACATTAAATGTCCCAGCTGCTCATCATAGTAGTACAGTAGCTCAAATGAGTCAATCTAGAGGGAAATTAAACATGTTGAATCATTACAGCACGGACTGCCCAGTGTCAACAAATCATAACAATAACGACAATTATCAATCAGGTGAAAATGAAAATAGCTGTTTGAAGCTATTCTGTATATGAAGTAGGTCCAGCGCCCCCTCTCACTCTCTGTCTTATCCAATAGTGCCACCAATGGTTGCAACAGAAAGTCACACTTCTTAGTCTTTTGAATCTTCGCTCCACTTGGTAACAACCAGCGACAAGCCACTGGACTGAACGTACCAGCAAGCCGTTTCAAGCACTGATGGGATATTACACCTGGGCTCATACATACATGTGTGTTTCAATCTATAATCTACCATCAAGCTTCAATTTTCGGGCTGAATTCTTTTATTACTGTATATTTTTATTACATGTTTTCCTTATTTTTTTCTACATCTCCATACCGCTATTATTTCATTGTTTCCTTGGTTCTGGGTTTCATTACTGTCCAAATAAAATTAGGATCACGTTACGGTGGCTATAGAAATAGTTTGCACCCATACTACTGGCTGTCTGACTGTTTTCTCGTATACAGAGCAATTCCAACATATGTTTTACTGCAAGTACTTCAATTAGAATTATTAGTTTGTAATCCAACAAACAAGCTTAAAATCACATCTATTGAATGTCATGCATTTCAAGTACTCGAAATACATACCATTATACAATACCACATACCATACCATTTAAAGTAAATATTTCTAAATAATGCTAGTAGCTACATAGTTTCCTAACATTCAACAGTTCCATAAAAAGGGGAGGCGGCATACCAGTGATGCAGGCTTCAGGTCTTTGATGATTGGGTTCTCCCTGACGGACAGGTGGAGCTGATAGCCACTCAGGAGCAGCCGGTGGTTGATGGAGTCCCCCACCAGGTGGATGCTGGCCCCCATGACGAGTGTTATGATGCAGAGGTAGACCGCCGAACGAGACAGCACCTTGGGACTGCGCTCAATCAGCTGAACAAAAGTCCATATGTTATTGTGGTCCCGTTTTACAAAACAGATCCATAGCCGTGGTACATTGTCCTGGTACCTCCATGGTGCCAGGACTTCATCTCTGTAAATCTGTTACGTTATGTTATGTTTGTATTAGGGATGTTCCTGACGACTCATTTTCCTGACAGTTAACCGGACGTTTTGTGAACGACTAGTCGACTAGTCTAAAAAAACATTGAAACAATGAAATCCTGGGGGTCTCATCCTAGTTGGTTGTGTAGAAGGACTGCATATTGTAGTGAACGGATATACCTTTAGCAAGAGGATGGGGGTGATTACATTGTAGGCCATGTGGAAGTAGTCCCCAGCACTGGGCTTGTTCAGGGGAAACCATTCCAGTGGAAGGACAATCTAAGACATAATATTAATGTTAACAATACGTACTACAAAAACAAGTATTTTTGTCATGGAAATATGATTAATAGTCATTGTGTTTTATATCTTACCATGATAATAGGCCTTCCAAAGTCTAAGATCCAGTTCTCCAGTGTAAGCCAGAGCCACAGGTCCAAATGGAACTGTGGACTCTTTTCTGATGACACATTTCCTCTGGAAACTACTTTGCTGTCAACATATTTTATTATTAGTATTATTATTTTCTGTGGTAAACAAATTCAATAGGCAAAGTTATTCTGGACAAGAGTGTGTGTGTGTGTGTGTGTGTGTGTGTGTGTGTGTGTGTGTGTGTGTGTGTTTGTTGGTGTGGGTGTGTGTGTGTGTGTTTAGGTATCATGCATGTGTACATTTCCCACCATGCTATTAACTTATATTTGT
>OMNO01000796.1:5096-22325 GCA_900303215.1 Trachyrincus scabrus | reverse complement strand
CTTGACACCACCTGTCTCTTCACATCGCCCTCAGTGACAAACTCAACTGAGGAATTTCTACATGATGGACTTTCAGGGCCAGTCCTTGTTCTTTCAACAGTTAAGTCACATACAGTTGGCCCGCGGGTTTGTAACCTTTGCACCATCCAATCAAATTCTGAAGGGCCAAATCCAATTCCTAAGTACAGACCAGATATGATATGATTTGATACGATATAATCTGTGATGCGAATGCTGCGAATGGCATTTCACCTTATCTTTAAGGGAAGCGTTGACATCTACAAAAATCCAACTCTTTTTAGGCCATATGAGGAAAGGTGGTTAATGAACTGGGGGCCACCAATGTGAACCATTATCCTTCTTCTCTGAGATTTCTTAAAGTCAACGAGACTTAACATAATCCAATATTGTCACAATGGGGCATTTTGTTAATAGAGTTTACAGCATGAATGTATGCTTTCAAGACTTAGACTTAGAGTAATGGCTGTGTGTGTGTGTGTGTGTGTGTGTGTGTGTGTGAGGGGGGGAAATGACAGCCATTATTATTATATTGCGTTTTGGTTTCCTTTTTGACGATCATCAGTCCGTCTTAACATTGTGTGGCTGACATTCACTAACATGCAAGACTCATTTCCAGCTCTCCACCCCCTCTTGCCCTTCCTCACCAGCATATTCTTTTGTCTTCCTGAGATTGGCAACTTTTACAATCCACTGTCATTAACTCCACAGGATTATCCCTGAGCGAGTCCCTTTGAGGGGAGGCAATGCATGTTGGGGTTTTTTAATGAATCAAAGTGAACAGGGATGACGGTGAATGAGCTTTTTGTGGTGATCTATTAGTCATTCTAATCGTGTGCCGGCTCCTCCATTCTCAGAACGTGCGTATTTGGTTGCACTGGAACATCTCGGTTCCCTGCATTGAAGCCAACTCATTTTTCCACAGGAAACCGCAAATATTTCTGTCTGTTCGGCGGCCTTTATCTCGCAAGCGGAGGGAAAGTCATTAATGGCCTGTTTCGCTCAAAGCTGTTCATCACAGAGGCAGAGGAAACGTCTGTTTGCGTTCCCGCAAAAAAAGTATCCTTATGCTCCGGATGTTGTGTGTTTGGTTGTCATCGTGCTTATAGCTGGGAAACGCAACCTCTCTTTCTCTGCTGCTGCTGAGTTTTCTTCTCCATGACCGTTGGTACGCTTGTTTCGCTCAAAAGGAAAAAAAGCACAAAATTGAAATCCCTCTGTCAAGCTCTGAAATGATTGTGGTAGAGGGATTGTGCCTGCAGATGGGCGTACTCCTCAGCTCACACTCTTGGGGCTCTCCACACAGAGAGCCAAAATGCTTCTTTAACTCTCTCTCCCTCTCTCGCCCACTCTCCCTTTCTCTCTCTCTCTCTCTCCCTCTCTCTCGCTCTTGCTCTCCTTCCATTTCTGTTTCTCATCAAGCTCAATTTAAATATGGGCGCCTTTTTAGAAGTGTTAGCCATCATTTTTGTCCAAGAGTGGATAGCCACCGTATGAGGAATGTACTGTGACACTGGTGTGTAAGGACCATAAGGACCAGGATGGAAGTGCTTCGGGACATATCGGTGCACGGTAGAAAGATTGCCTTTCGAACTGGAAAGAAAATGGACCCTCGTCAACGTACTTTTACACTGGTCGAGGAGTTTTGGATGAGCTGTGGTGTGATGGCTTTAACCTGACGTGAGGAGGACTATGTTGGTCCAACAACAAAGATCCTAGGGAGGGTCTCACGTTAATCTGACGCTCTGACATTAGTGGCGTTGCATAACCGTGACCCCCGGCACTGCTGTAGACTGAGGACTCAGTCAGTCACACACACACATCACAATCACACAGACACACTCACACATACTGTATGCATACGGACACTCTCAAACATGCGTGCGCACACGCAGCCACACAGACACGCTCACACAAACATGTTTGTGCACACACAAATGCACATCTACATACACGTAGCCTTTCTGCTTGCATGGATTCAGCTGTGAGGGCAGTTTTATAATCAAAACAAGCTTTTGGCGGTAGCAGAAATGTTCTTCTGCACTAGTAAGAGCACACAGACTCATCAGCTGTAAAGTCTTGGCTCGGCTCTCTGGCACGACAAGTGTATTTTTATCAGTGATTCCAGCGAGTGCGGTTATGTTTATGGTCTACAGGTTATGTTTACAGGTCTATGAGGAGATAGCCATCATGCAAGCCTTTTGCACTTTTCTCGTTTATTGAATAGTGTAACAGTTTGAAGTGTTTCATGTTTTGTCCTGTAGATGTCCTCCTTTCTCCACTTCTTGTAGTCTTGTTTCCCTGCATTGACTCCACCTGAGTTTGTTGTGTTCAAGTTTTTATATTTTCTGCCCGTTCTTTGATTGGTTGTTATTTGTTCCAGTTTTTTACCATGCCAGCTCTTGGAACTCTTGTTTGCATTACCTTTATTAAATACCTTTTTTACTTGAGTTCGTGTATGCATTTGGGTCCTGGTCCAAAAACATTAGAGAATAGTGTGTATTAACAAGGCAGCCACTCAACATTGAAAGAACAGTTTTAAGATTGTGGTTTCCTCTTTGTCTGTCACGCTTGCATTTTAGTTTCCTGCCTGTTAGATTAACCTGAAGCATGTATTTGTTTGGATGTCGACATGAGCCTAATATATAGACCATCCTGTTTGCTCAGTCAATTCAGTCAAGAAAGAGGACATTTTGCACTCAAACAGATAGGCCACGTACATAAAACACATAGCCTACTACGACTACTTTAACTTCATATTACTTTTTAAAACATTTTGCTTGTTCAATTAAATATGAAATACGTTTTGATACCTCATATGTTCAAACAACACAATGTTTATTTTGATTGACCTTGGTCTCCATACAATCAGGGCACCATAAGCTTTACATGGTTCAAGGATCAGTGGTGGGGGGGGGGGTTCTGCCCACTAGAGAGATGACACACACCATCTCACAGAACTCCTGATTCTGTGTTTCTTTTAGTCCCAACTTCACCAGATTTCTACACAAAGTTGCGCAGTTTCTTCTCTTACACCCAAGACTAAAAGGACTCCGCTACTGTAGCCGATGTAGCTGAAGATAGAACTATTAGCGAATAGCGATTTAGGCCCTTTCACTTGAGGGAGCTAGTGACAGGCTCAGAAATGTTTCTGACTTCAGCCTTGATTAGCATCAAATGTGCCGCGCTGCTGCCACTTGTGTCACTTGTGATTAGGTGTCCTCACAGGGAATCTTTAAGGAAAATGTGCGCACGCACGCACGCACGCACACACACACACACACCTCAACATTCTGGAATGATGAAAGAGCGCATTCATGCGTGACATTCGTGTATGCATGTGTTCCTCTAGATGTCATGCTTTAACGAGTAACCAGACCACAGTGTGATTTCAGGTGAAACATGGGTTATTGCAACTGTTCTTTCTGATTGGCTGATATTGTGCCAGATGACATCACCTGGCCCCTTACTGTGTTTGGTACGGTGACTGGTGCTGTGATTTGGTTCTGTGTACGTAGAAACACAATGTGTTGTATGTCTGGCAGGTGTGTGACAACAGGGAGAGAGTGGGGGCCATGGGGTTGTTCATTCATGTTCACATTGGAAACGAGAGAGAGATGCAGTTATGCTATTGAATAAAATAAATGAAAAAACATAACATATTCCAAGCGGCTGGGTAGAGGCCAATTTAATTATTTCAGTAATCTTCCATACTGTCTGGGAGCCATTGCACATCACCCTCTTAAGTCTACTGGAGGAAGAATGAGTTTCATAAGAATTCCTTACAAATGGAGAGCGCTGGCAGCCCGCTTCTGGCTCACTAGGGCCAGCCCCAGCTGGTATAGAGCGCCACTCGGAGAAGCCTATAACCAGAGCCGTTGCATAACCGTCATCACAGCCATGATCACAGCCCCCTCTGCAGCTGATTCATGATGACGTTGAGGGCCCTGGTCCGTATCTGATATGATGAACAAAGCATGAAGGGGGACGGCAAGATGTAGAAAAGCAGGACAGGAGCCACAGACCCTAACCCTAAGACACGCGTAGAAGTCGAGAGAACATCAGTTAAAGACGGCGAGATATTCGACAGGATTGCCCATGATAAGACCTAAGGACACATTCAAACATGATATTCCTACTGACAACAAGTCTACTTTCCTCTCTTTTCCTTGGGTACAAACTGCCCACACAGCCAGCTATTGGACTAACTGTTACACCAGATAAAATCTATTTGTGACAAATGAATTGAGAATGTACAGGAGTAGTGGTCAACAGGTTTACTCTACTTCAAACTGGTAATGTAGGGATCAGGGAATAGACATGCCACTTCAAAGACTTCAAACAAACACGTCATTCACGAGTAGAATACACTGAGGACATCTAGTGGGCTGCTATTGCCACACACACACACACACACACCTAAGACTTTTCTGTGATAAGTGTTTTTAAATGTTTATGTTTACCCAATTACCTAAACTGAATGACTTGCCTTATCCGTGGTTAGGAAAAGACAGGACGTAATGTTTTGACTATTCGACAGCAGCCTTTGTCTTTAACGCCACCTACAGCTCCATTGTATTCACGTTCCAACGCTGATATTTTATTGGTTGGCTGGCGGTCAGCTGACAAGTGTCACATGGTGTAGAGGCATTGGAAAGCAAAATTAGGTCATTTCAGTAATTTCTCAATACTTCTTGCAGACACTAAACACGTCCAACATGGCTTGGACCAAGTACCAACTTTTCCTTGCGGGACTCATGCTGACAACGGGCTCCATCAACACTTTGTCGGCAAAGTAAGTATCGTTGATAAACGGGGTGGCTGGTGTTTGTCTGGTCATGTTTACCGGTGTCCTGGTCGCTGGGACTCCGAGGACACTTGACATTGAAGTATTAACTTCAGCTGAAACCGGATTCTGACCAATCACAGTCAACAAGGTATTCAACAAAGCCGTGCAATAAACTACTTTATATATGGCGATGTGATGATCAGGCTGTTGGGATAACAAGCCCAGTCGTCGAGACAATGTAAAATAATTGATTTGGAAGATGTGCTACATGTATGTTAGGACATCGGAATCTTAACTAGGCACATGATGTTGATAGGCGTTGCATCGCTAGTTTCCATTGATCGAATGGGATGACAATTGCCGGCTCAGCAAAACATGTGTATTGTATTTTTCTATGTATTTTATTTTCTATTTTTTTTAAAGCCCAGTGACCAAGTCACTGCAGTCTTCCCCGTCCGAAGCTAAACGTAACGTCTACTTTCACTTCTGCTATAGCTTGATTCAGCACGGATCGTCTGTCAGCGGAATACTGGAAGCAGGAAACACTTTAATGTTAACTCAGTAGATCACGGGTATGATCACCGAACCCGGAGCACATTTTGTACATTCAGCTGAACCCGGCTTGTTGCTGGTTCGTTGGTCATACAAGTCTGAACGAGCAGTTCTGCTTCACAAACCAGACGTTAGGCATATTGGGTGTTTTTGACATGACAGACTTTACAAGCCCAGTTTAGTACTATGGCTGAGGTCAAAATCTGCTGCATGAGAGGGAAGAGCTGTCAGTCTCTTCTCTGGCATAAGAGGTGGACAAAATGCTTACTGATTGTTTGACTGTAAAAGTCAATTATTGAGCTCCAGTAAATTCATCAGTCACAATGTGAGGGACCGAACGCCAGCAATTTTAACAAGAAGGGGCTTTATTTTACACAAATACAAAAACAGTGGGAAATAAATACCAAAAAGATAAACAGTCAAAATAATATAACGATGGGTGAATGAGGCTGGACATAAAACATGTCCATGTCTGCAAGTTGAAGTCCATTCAAATAATTTTGTCCGTTCCGGTTAAGTGTCAGCCAAAGTTCTGTAGTGAACTGGAACGAACCTCAGCCATAGCTTGTGTCAGGGTCCCCAGTTCACAAAACAGCATTCCCAGAAGAGTCAGGTAGTGGTTGGAGATTTGCATCACCGTGGTCCATTTGCTAGAGAGGATCCTGCTGGGTGGGGTACTAGTATGTACCTCCAAACTGGAAAGCTCACTGGTATTCCCAGGTCTGGAAGCATTGCTCCTGTTCTCCAGCCTCCTCATCATGTAGCCCATGTGGCACCAAGGATCTGGGACAGGTCCTTCAGCAGCTCCAGCCCACCAGTAGCTCCTTCGCCATCTCACTGGCACCATACAGCAGGACTCAATACTCTCCTGCCAAACATCTCTCCAACTCTTCTTTGTGGCCTCTTGATGGTTAAAAAGGTTGCAGGTTGAACTGCTCGACAAAAAAAAAAAAAGACTACCTGTGTCCTCACCGGATGATCCCACCACTGCCACCATACGTGAGGGACTGAACGCCGGAAAAACAGGAAGGCAGGCAGTTTTAAGAAAAAGGGGTTTTATTTTACCTAAATAATACAAAAACAGTTAGTGGGAAATAAATACCATAAACAATAGATAAACACGGTCAAAATAATATAACGATGGGTGAATGAGGCCGAACATAAAACATACCAGTAGACCAGGAACTGAAATCCAAACGTGACCTTTCACAGTGGAGACATGAGAGAGACTATATACTTAACGGGTTAAACTAACAGACACAAGAGGGGTGGAACACAAACAGCAATAATGAAACACATTTATATTATATAATTAGGTATTCACAGAGTATCTGTGGATACCTATTGTTATTGCTATATTTATCTTATGCTTAATATAATATGTATTTATGCTATGAATTATAATATACAGTATATATCCTTAAAAATAATGGTCATTCCATTTCCTCCCTATGAGTACAAATGAATAGACTCTTCCAATTAACCACACCTGTATCTCAGCCAACTGTGTGGGCTGGAAACCCAGCCCTCACAAACAATATATTGTAACTTTAGTACTACATTTTAAGGAAGATGGATGTCGATTTTTCTATTTGACCATTTGCAGTATATTTTTAATTTAGCTTATTTGTAAGCAAAATTGCCAATCACAAATATTCACGTGTAAAATATTCACAATTACATTGATCTGTATCCCCTTGCCTCGCAGATGGGCTGACTTGTTCAGTGCACAGGGTTGCAATGGCGATGCGGAACACGAATTCTCTCACCCATTTGTACAGGTACAGTTCTCGCCATAGAAATGAATGGAACAAATGTTTATGTGGTTATTGTTTAGGCTTATTTTTCTTCGTTCTTCGTTTTTTGTATGAATCATGATTCTCTATTATCCTGAAACTCTAGTCACTTTGTTCAATAAAAGTAAGCTCTAATTGCTTCTGGACCAATGCATTTCAGTCAAAACTAGGAATCTGTATCTGCAGTGAAAAACTGCACAATCTGTGCATCCCTAAAGAGATGCTAAAGGCCTGCCTACAGGCTAATCAATCTTTTCCATTGATCATTCATTCTAACTGTCTGCCTCATGTTGTTGCCCAGGCAGTGGGCATGTTCCTGGGAGAGTTCAGCTGTCTGCTGGTCTTCCACATCTTGCTGTACCATGACAGACGCAGACCACAGCCCTCCATCAACCCCGGCCAGAGCTTCAACCCCGTGCTCTTCCTTGCCCCGGCCATGTGCGACATGACGGCCACCTCCATCATGTATGTCGGTAAGTGCCCTCAGCGGTCCACCCTCGCTCTCTCGCTGTACTGTAGGCTGACCTTCCACGGCCAGGTAAGACGAATGGTGTTCAAATATCTTGGACGTTGTTATTATAAAACTGTGAGAGTTGGATCCTTCGTAAAGTCACAGAATATGTTTCTGATGTGTTTAGTGTAACATTTGTCACGCATCGCGCAGCAGAGTTGAGGGAAAGTGTAAGCACATATGATTGGACACGTACGTCGACAACTCGGCTGTCTCAGACTTTGTCGTCCAAAAAAAAAGATCCTAGGTCTGTTCTCTGACTGAACTGTTTTACTAAGCTAAAGTGAATGAGTCAGAACTGTGGCAGTTTCCCCTGCCACATGCCAACAACAGTGGCTTTTTAGGGCTCCTCCAATGGCAGGACACAGGCAGATGATGGTTCAACCGGTTTACTATTATTTATAGTTGATTGGCCAACGCCCCACAGGTGTGCAGCCTCACCCAGCCCCAGAGTCTAATCAGTCAGACTCAGACCAGGTGAGGCCGCTTAAACCAGCCACCAACAACACACACTCCACAAGAACCTAGCCTCGAACACCGGTAACCAATTCCCTGTTCTATTGCCAATGCTATTGAGCTCGTCATAAATAGAAAAAAAACACTTTGCTCCCCAGCGCTCAGCATGACGAGCGCCTCCAGCTTCCAGATGCTGCGCGGGGCGGTCATCATCTTCACGGGCCTGCTGTCGGTGGCCTTCCTGGGGCGCCGGTTGCAGCCCAGCCAGTGGATCGGCATCCTCATCACCATCATGGGCCTGATCGTGGTGGGCCTGGCCGACTTCTTCAGCAATGACAAGAACGAGCACAGACTCAGTGAAATCATCACAGGTAAGGTGATTTTTTTTTTTTAAAAGGCCTTCGGCATTGCTCCCCGGAGTGGGATTTGACTGGTGAAAACATGGATGGAAGCCATGTAGCACGATGGCAACATGAAAGCTTCTGCTGTATTCATTGGCGTGCAATTCAACTAATGGCTAAAGAGTTAAAAATATGTTGTTTTCTTTTTGTTTGTGTGGCTGGCAGGTGACCTGTTGATCATCATGGCTCAGGTCATCGTTTCAGTGCAGATGGTCCTGGAAGAGAAGTTTGTGTCCCAACACGACATCCACCCTCTCAAAGCCGTGGGCATTGAAGGTACAGCACATCCGTCCCACCGCAGACACCATTATGTCTGCTGCTCCCTGCTTTCAAATGACAAGTAGAGCACAAGAACAATGGTGGTGTTAATAATACAATTATAATTCCTTGCATTTACGGTGCGATTTGGTTTTAATTAACTCGTCTTTTTTGCAAGGGCACAATGTACCAAGCTTCATTGTTGGCATGTCTTGACTCCATCTGCCTCCTGTGCAGGTCTGTTTGGCTTCAGCGTGCTGACGCTGCTGCTCATCCCCATGTACTTCATCCCGGTGGGCACGGCGTTCACCAGCAACCCCCGGCAAGTACTGGAGGACGCCCTGGACGCCTTCTGCCAGATCGGCCACCAGCCCCTCATCATGTTGGCGCTGCTGGGCAACACGGTGAGCATCGCCTTCTTCAACTTTGCCGGCCTCAGCGTCACCAAGGAGATCAGCGCCACCACGCGCATGGTGCTGGACAGCCTGCGCACCCTGGTCATCTGGGTGGTGAGCCTGGCGCTGGGCTGGGAGGTGTTCCACGGGCTGCAGGTGCTGGGCTTTGCGGTGCTGCTGACCGGCACGGCGCTCTACAACGGCCTGCACCGCCCCCTGCTGGCCAGGATCCCCTGCTGCGCCGCCTGGGCGCTTGACGACACCGCGGAGCAGGAGAGCGCAGCGGAGAGGGAGAGGCTGCTGGCCGACAACAGGGTGCAAGCGGATGACTGACGAACTGACGTTAAGTAACTGACGAAATACCCTTGATCCCTCTGGGGCTGGCACAGACCTGACATGCGTTTTTCCACGTGCCATTTCCAATTGCGTTGTCTTTTATGTGTTATGCTTGTTAATGTTATTATGGAAGACCTGTGTCCGATTTCAACTGACTGATTTGGTTTGTTTTTAAACTCCAATAATGCTGCACAACTTTGTAGTACAGATTTGAGGGCTAAGTTGAGATTGAGCAGGGGAAGTCAATAACGACATGCATGCATTTAAAAAGGAATTATTTTAAGATGTACAAAAAATGATTTTAATTAATTTTTTTTCTTTTTTTTCTATTGAAGGGAAATATCTGGGATCTGTTTGATGAGACAGTCCGTAAGCCAAACATGCAAACATTGTTTCAATTGTCATTAACATATATAGATTGACTTCATTGTGAAATTTGTGACTTTGTTTTATTGTTTAGACATTACACAGAATTCTCAAAAATATTTTATATTATGACATATTATGAATTGTTTTTAGTTTTCTGGTTTCGAAAATCATGTTTACTGTACGATGTGGCCAAGTATGTGTTTCTATGTAAATCACAGCCTTGTTGAGGCTTGTTTTTAGTCATGTTATTTTTCATTTCATTTAATTCCTATTGATTACTACACTAAGCACCGCAAATGTAATTTCTTAATGCTTCTCAGTAATTGCGTTAAACAACATCTTCTGCAAAATATTGTGGGGGAAAAGGGATTTTCTTTTTAAATACACATTTCAATTGAATGTTGAATTTACTTATATTCTGATGCATGCATATGACTTAACAAATTTCATCTGTTAACGGCGATGGACAGTTTCTATAGAATGATTACAGACAGGGGAAAAGTATACACGGTGTATCCACATTGACTTAACAGTTAATCATAGCTGAAGTGGCCTCTCCAAAGCACTACGACTCTACAGCTTACGTTGATATCATATCCGTGAAGTTCCTATGCCCCCACCTAGTGGCGATAGTGTGGTATTGAGATCATGGGAAATACTGAAAGAATATGGGTAGACTGTACGATAAGGCTAACTGATGTAGGCTACTGGTGGAAGGTGAACCACTACAGGTGTTCTGTAAAGAACAAGGCGGAGGGTACGTTTAGGGGGTTTATTGTCTCTTTTCCACCACAAGCCAACACACACAGATGAACTGGATGGCAATCAACTGGACATGAAAGAACATAAATATAAAAAGGTAGATTCAATCTCAGTTACACATATGGCTTAGTATACACACTCATGTAAATTTGATAGAATACAATAACAAAATAAGCCTTGTGTAATCTGAACACAACCTTGTGCTAAATACAATTGTGATTAAAAAGCTAGCTATATGTCCTTCATATAAACTTCATAAGTCATGCATGCCCCCAGATTATTATACATGTAATAAAAGGGTTGACCTACTTTTAAAAAATGCACAGGCCTCTCCCAACTAACTCCATTGCCTGCTCTACTGGGAGCAAACCATTATGTGAATTTGCGGGGGTGGACGGAATGTCCAATTACCCGAGAGCCTTTTTCACAAATACTATTGCTGTAGAAGAGGTTTTAACAAATCTAACCCTGTTATAGACTTGTGGCAGGCCTTGATGTGCGATGTATACTGTAAATTAGGTATACAGGATGAATGTATAGCTCATTCACGTCCAATACATTTATTTTACTCCTCACTCCACAATATTTCACATTATAATTCATCCACAACTTGTAGGCTATAACTGCTACCTTCATAAACAAATGTAATTTAATTATATTGGTAGAGCAGCAGCGTTCACGGAGCCAATGCTAGTAAAACACCACATTCATATTTAGTCACTTCGCAGATACTTCTATCCAAAGCAACTCACAAGTGACTGTGAATGAGCCCTGGGTTAAAACAGAAGCACCAGTAACTGACAAAGTAAGACTTTTGACTGACAAGTTCAGGCCTGTCAGCCGGACTCAAGGCTGCTCTGTTGAGGTGGACGCCCCCTGGAGCAGCCGTCGATTGTTGCCTGTCTCAGCTCACTTCCTGCCTGTGCCGAAAAACCCAACATCCTCCCTAATGATCTTGGGTATCCTTTAATGGAGGTCAGAGGTTAAGCCCGAGCATAATGCCACCCCTTGGGATCAACACGTGCCAATTTAAATAGCTCTATCTCCTGGAAGAAGGACACATTTCTTTATTGCCAGCATCGTCACCATACATAGTAGCCTAATGCTATACACAAGTAACTACAAGTAACTATTGATGACTCATGAAGGACTTGAGAAGAATGCCAGGAAATAACAGTAAACTTTTGTGTGTGAAAAGTCAGATTGGATGATGTGACTCACAGGGAAAATGACCAGAAAATAGATCATATTTCTGTAAATAAATATTGGCATAGGCCTATTAGCCCATATTGGCCCCATTAATTCATACTGAGTTACGCATGTATAACATTTTTAAAGAGTTGCCACTTCACAACACAGTGTTAAGGAATGCATTTACTGTGTAGACTAACATCGTGGACGGGTTCGACTTTACCTAAATGTACCGCTAGGTGGCAGTGTGTGAATACAAGTTAAAAGTATACAAATCATGCTGTCAACAGTACAAATTGCATTTATTGTCCTAAATCCATGCATTTAAAAATTTGCAAACTAGACATATATAGGCAATTCCGAAAATAAATATTCGAGTAGTTAAGTGTGATTTGTTGGAAAACAAGATAAAAGTTAAGTCAGGTGAAGGAGATGGACAGACGCGATTTGGTTTTAGGTAGAGATGCTTATGATAAAAGGAAGAAGAAAGTCCAACCTTTATTTTTTTTAACCAAATTTTAACAGAAAGGAAACCTAAGGGTTTATACGCCTGGAAATACTTTTAGTAGGCCTGGTCTATTTTAAAGATATGTCGCGTGTTCTGAGCCAAATCCTTATAATAAAGCACTGCGGAAGAAAATAGTCCCTCTTCATGGGTTATGTTAAAAACCAAACAGCCTAATTTACCCATAGGCCGTTTATATCCTTCCCAATAAATAAAGTAATTACATAGGATTAGGTCATTAAATAACCTGCCTTCTATAGGCTATCATTATCATTATTATTTTATTAGAATAATTGTATGTTAGAATTGAAAGAGCTGATAAAGCAATAAAAAGTATCGGTCAGTAGTTCCCATACTGGACCCCGAAAAAATGTCAAGGTCGTCTGACCAGAACCACCAGATTATAAAACCGTGGTTTAAAAGTTGCGTATAACTTTTAAAATTAACAATATTTTTACGACACACACGACATTTTTTACGCAAAAGACAAAAAACAATTGTGCTTATATTATTGGAAGGTATTTGACATCTAATTAAGGCGGGTCAATTAGGCCTAGTAGGCTAAACTACGATAACATTGCATTTTTGTTTATTATATTGAATATCACCCTCATTTAAATTCGTTTTTATAGGCCTATGCATTTTACTTATAGGCTAAGTATACCGTAGCCTTTCGTGTATTTTTCTTTGCTGTAAAACTCTTTTCATATAGGCCTATTTTGTGCATAGCCTAACAATAAAAGACGAACAACGTTTAGTAGTTTCCTATCCTAAATCGTTATCCCATGTATATTTAAATGAATGTGTTGCCAAAAAACATTGTCATGAAACGTGCGAGTGGACGGCGGCCAGGCCTTAAAACGCTTTGCGCCTCCAGACGTGTGATGTTTGGAGTCCACGTCTTGATGAACTACACGATCCTGCACATTTTCCATAGCTGCTTGTTAATACGACAATGGATTGGTTTGTCTTACGCAGGGTCATAACAAATAGCTCCAGCGTGGGTCGGTCTGCTTTATGTCAGTGGCGGAAAGTTGATCTAAACAACTTGTTGGCCCGAGAGACTAGGCCTATACTCTTAATATCAGTCTAACCTTAGTAGGTCACTGCACAAGGTGGGCCCTTAAGCCTTAATCGTTTCAATCATTTTGTCCAAAGTGTTATTTCATTTCTTTATTCCCGGTATTTGCATGTGGGTTACTGGATTGGATTCGGATATTTGGCCCGTTTACACATGGGCCCATCGTGGCAGCGTGCCATGCTGTGGGAGAAAAAACAGTAGGCCCTAATAGTTTGTTATTATGACCTTTTGTCTTTCCATTAGTCTCGCCTTCTATTCAGCGCAAGTGCTTGGGAATGCTTATGTGATTTACCCGTGTGTACACTGCGCCCGTTGACTTGTAGAGGGCCCTAAACCCGCCCCACAAGAGACGCTGAAGGGCGGCTTTAATCTACGGGTAGTTTTCATGTAAACAGATGGGTCGCTCATAGGGCAGTGAGTTACCGTCGTATTGAAAAGTTTCCATAAATGAACAACTTACGTTGTTGAACATAGAGGGCAAGGGGAGGTTAGCGCGATTACTGTATCCCTGTAATGTCTACCTGCTTCATAGCCTCCTCCCTCTATCAAGCGCGCAGAGCAGAATACCAGACCACAAATGGGAACGCATTACGCATATTATCGGACTCATCTCAGTCAGAAGTTGAGATTAAAATATGTCCTATATATTATGTTACGATTAGGCCTACTTTGGTTTGAAAAAAAACTCTCTCGCTAGAGAAAAAAAAGGTCTTTGCACAAGTGTATACTAGCCTATACTATATATACTATATACTACTTACTGCTTTATGGCCTATTTGAGTTACTGCGTGAACGGAAATATATCTTTCTATGAACTCATCCGCGAACGCCTTATAACAACTAGTTTTTCCATCTCACCATAATGTATAATTTATCCCTTTATGTCTAAACTGTCACCATAATCATTTAAATCTTACCAAACGATTAGGCCTACAGATTAGGCCTAATTCTATCAACCTTTTCAGGGAGATGTCATGTTAACATGACATCTATGTTTGTCTATATGTATATCTATGTCTATATGTTTGTCTATATATTTGTATATCTATATGTCTATATGTTTGTCTATATATTTGTATTTTTTTTGTATTTCAGCCAAGTGCTTCCTTGCCTTTAACCTTTTAACGCACCGTGCGCATATAGGCCTACTAGTTTTGATAGAGTATCCTGATTTTGTGGTTGCGAAGCTGTAAACAGAAAAAAAATAACCGATTCGTCACTGGGGGGAGCTGCACGGACATTAGTATTGTCGAGAAATGTCCGTGCGCATTAGCCTACACTTATCGTGACATAGATGAACTGTCGAGCCATTAATAAGAGAGAAGAGTATAAGTAAGGATGGATTTGAAAGGGTCCGAGGTCACATATAGTGCCACATCTTGTTCTGTATAGACTTCAAACCCTTTCCTCAGAACTCTCTCTCTCTCTCTCTCTCTCTCTCTCGAAGTGATGGCAGGGTGCCATACAGAAGGCTGTGTACAATGGCTCAGGTCCCATTAAATCTGCGAAAGTTCCTTCCTGAGGCAAACATTGCCAGAAATAGTCATCTTGGCCTGGCCTCGAGTTTTTACAGGGGAGCAACAATAATTCTCAGTTTAATAATGGATTTTTTTTTTACATGTCCCCGTGCTTCTGATGCAGCTCCTGGTTTATATGGTAACCTTCTCATTTAGCTCACAGCCTGATAAGGACTTCCTGAAAAACACGCAGCGAGCAATCAAGTCCCAACAATAGCGTTGGAGCGCTGCTTTGTTTTCTAATCATGTTGTTTATGGGATGTGAACCCCATATCGACTTTTACCTTTCGTTTTCACACAAAAAACTCTCCTCATATTTTGGGAATGTTGTACTATTTCTCTAATAGACATTATTTAAAAAACAATATTTAAAAAAACAATATTTAAAAGCATAGTTTGCGAATCATTGGGTAGCCTGTATTTTCATCCGATTTTCAAACATTATTTTTTCGTGTTTTATTTGGTAGACTTACTGCTCATAAGGAAACGTCTGGGATGAATACACGAATGAATACATACATGGGTGGGTAATGGATTAATTTGTCTAAAAAAATCGAAATAAATAAAGAAACAAACATATATAAGCCTAATTATAATATTTTTGAACAGGGTTACTCTTAATACAGGCCTACTATGATATTCTTGCACTTCCAGACTTTGCCCTCGCCAAAGATGCAGATAGATTTGTTAAGAGATTCAGATATTTTTTTACATGGCAGTAGTAGCCTAACGACAGAGAGACGAAACAATTTTGGTGTCATTTCCAATTTTTTTTTGTTGTAAATGCGAATTATTATTATTCAATATGATGATTATCATTATCATGCGTAATATGTAGGCTACTCCAAAATAAAGAGGTGCTGCTTTTTTTACACATTTATACACAAACGGGGAACATTTGTTTTGATGGCTTCACCTTTCAACCTCTCTCGGATTGTCACAATTATGGGAACAACTGTGTTAGGGTGCCTTTGTGTGCAAAGCGTCGGTATGTTTTAAATCCTCCCACTAAAACCTCATCAGCACCTGAAATAACTCAGGAGAAATAACTCAGGCGTGCTGGCCCGCTGCGTCTCCTGCATCCTCTTCCCTGGATTGTTTTGACTGCATGATCGAGAGAAAAACCCGTTGTATCCCATTTCTAATTTTAACCCGGAAAAGTGTCACTCGAAAACACCATGATAGGAGGCAGCCAGGGTCATAGAGGCTTCCGGCAATATGAATCAAGACTAATGAATGCCAGCATCTGAAGCCATTGTTTGAGCATGTTGAATGTAAGAAAGAAACATGCAATCCAAGCGCTCAGGGATTTATGACAATAAAGGCGCGCACGCACGCACGCATCCTATACGCACAATAGCGCACTGCAGTTGCGCTCGGTGTCACGCCGAGTACTTCACTGCATTTAACCTCTAGCAGAAATGTTAAAATCGTGCAGAGGTTTTCAATTTTAATATGACAACGAAGACAGAAGGTATAGACATAGATAGATTTTAATCGGTTTCAATCAAGCAGGGCTATCGATTAATATTGTTTTGTTATTGTCTTGAATTAATGAATCATTATTGGCAGCGTGATGTCAGCAGCAAATATATTTCCATAATACTGTGTGAATGTAAAAGCAACTGTTACCTAAGACTAATGGGTAGGCCTACGTCTTGAGGGGCCCCTCGGGTGAAGTATGGCTTCTGCAGTTCATTTTGTTGGGCTGATTGGTTGTGGATGGGAATAGATTTCCTCTGTTTATTATGAGCATAGGGACGGATTTGCGTCACGGTGCAACTTGCAAGTCGAGATAAAGTTGCACAAATAGCGAAAAAAGGAAGTTCTAAAACTCATTATAAAGTTTCCCCCTTCAACTCCGGAAGAAATAAGGATTTCTGCTGTATCCTAAAATACTAAAACATTTTCTATTTTAGGACAAATCTACCAGGCATATCCGCTCATTTAACACGAGTCACAGACCATCAAAAACAGGATGACATGTACCTAATATAAACTCTAGGGTCGAGGTATAGCCGATGATTGGACGGGATGTTTTCAACGTTTACTTTGAACATAACACACTATAAAATTAATAACATTGAACATTTACACATTAGGCATCACAGGAGGGTTTTCTTCATTCGATTCAACATTTAACTCAAGTTTCGTGAACGTCTAGGCCTAAAACACAATCGCACCACACACACACACACACACACACACACACACACACACACACACACACACACACACACACAGACAGAGACAGACAGACAGACAGACAGACGTGAGTGCATTTAGAGGTAG
>OMNO01000775.1:0-12982 GCA_900303215.1 Trachyrincus scabrus | reverse complement strand
CATTCAGATAATCTCATTTGTGTGTGATGGGCATACACACACACACACACACACACACACACACACCCATCCACACACCTATTGCCCAATCGTGGCCGCTGGGTCAGTGTGTTCCTGGGAGCTGAAGGACAGTTTAGCCAGGTAGGTGAGTGCCTTGCATGCCACCAGGCCATAGTAGGTCTTTATGAGGGAGCACGCTCCGTCTGCCTGCCCCAGGTCGGCCCACACCGTCGCCAGCTCCTTGCCATCCATCCCCGCAGAGCAGAACAGGTAGCGGTAGCAGCAGTGGTTGTAGCGTATGTGTTTGTCCCCGGAGAACCTGGCGCTGTGCGTGGGTGCCACGCCGGCCTTCCGTGCGCACAGACCCACAAAGACGTCTGCGGGCATGGGCGCACGTATCGCCTCGGACGCCACGTACGCCTTGCGCACCACGTCCTGAGACAGGACGTACGCCGCCCCTGCGCAGTAGTCTGGCAGGTACCTGTCCGGGTAGAGGGACACGGGGAGGTAGCCGGGCCGCGCCGGGTCACGGTCAGGGGAGTCCCTCTGGATCACCCGGCCCATGTAGAGGTCCTCTGGGTGCCTGTGCAGCCCTAGCAGGTAGCCCCCCAGGGCCGGCAGGTTGACGAACACTGAGTCCCTGGTGAGCAGCACAAAGCGGGCCATGGGGCAGAAGGCGATGACCCAGCGCATCGCCAGCACCGTCTTCTCCTTGGGCCCGTGGAAGGAGGAGTCGGCCACCACGTGTCCCTGTACCACATCACCGTGGCGATCTGACTCCCGCACCAGGGCCTCCTGCGCCGCCGATGTCCGAGTGGAGCCCACGAAGAAGAGAGTGCGCACGGGGAAGCCTCGGACCCGCGTCTGATTGGCCCAGGAGTGGCGCACCGCGTCCCGCTGGCTGGCGTTGGCCGGCGAGCTGAAGACCAGCACCAGGAGGAAGAGGTCAGAGTTCAGGCAGGCGCGTGGGTTGGCGATGGGGTAGGCTTGGGAGACGTTGTCCCGGGCAGGTTTCAGGTCCAGCTTCCTGGCCCTCTCCCTCACGTCCAGGACCAGGGCATCGGTGTAGACCCCTGGGGTGGGCTGCAGCAGGTACTCCTCCACCAAGTCTGCCCCGAACAGCAGGGCGTGGAAGAGGAGGATGTTGAAGAACAGGAAGCACCACTGGTGGGTACGCAACCTGCACAGAGAGAGCTGGGCGAGAGAGCAGTGGATGGATGACTGGGGGGGAGAGAGAGTTCTACTAACCATTGTATAGTTAATACAATTTTGAAATTAGTATGAGTTGTATGAATAGAAGGAAGTGAAGAACAAATGAAGAAATGAAGGAGGTTTTCGTTCCTATGCACAATACATAGTCCACTCCACTATAACATAATTAGTTGATGCCAATAAGCTATATATTGTTTATTTATACAGGAGTGTTAGTAACAATACTCACATCCTACACTCACAAATGATTTGCTTTTATAATGTAGTGGAGTACAATTAAGAATAGTTAAAGTAATGCTGTACTCACCCCTGACATCAACAAGTCAAGACAAACTTCAAAATGCCAAATGTCAAACATCACCACAAAATCCCCACAATCAATGATATGATAATATATAACATACATAAACATATTACCTGCATGATTGTGGCCCAAAGAAGTAAACCATTTAAAATGACGAAAGTTACTTTGCTTTTGTCCGCTCTGCAGCAACACCAAACAACAGCAAGGTATGGTTCCCTGACCAGGTAATTCTAGAAGCAGGTAACACTGCACCTGCATAAAACCTACATCATTTATGACACTAACGCTTGCAGGATGGCTACATGATTAACTGCTTGTATTGTCCTAATTGGAAGAATATTTCACAGAAATGGTATCCTTGCCCAAATTCCTTTTGTTTTTTTCAGATAGTGTTATTTTTTTTCTTGATTTCCTCTTGGTTTGTTCCTTGTATGTTCTTTGTATCTGTGTAGGTAATTTAACGCAAGTCATTGCTTCTACTGACCTTGAAACAGCATACCAGAGTTTGACATCAGTTGATACACAACATGGTACCTACCTACTATAAGTGTGTCAAATAGGGAAGATAGAGTAAGTGTGTGGACTGACACACTCTCTATACTTACACCAAGTGTAAGACACTTGTATTTTGCTATGAGAGAGTGTCACAGCTATAAACTGTTCCAATGCACTCTGACCTTCAAATACATATTCAGTTCACATGTACATTTGTTTTATTAATTTCTTATTATTCAAGTTAGAGAATAAACAATTTGTGAAACTTCCAGTGTCCCAGTTCTCTGTCTACTCGGATGCAGAGCTTTGTGAAATTTGTCGGCATAATTCACAATGTTTAACGAATAACAGAAGAAATCTCTCATTCTAACGAGCCATAAGAGGCCAGGCTTCATGCAACTCTATACAGGGATGAAAGGTGTTGATCCTAATTGAAGGGTTAGGGTTAGGGTTAGGGTTACCCTTTGCCCTGGATCAATGATCAAAGTGGACACCAATGGTGTCAGGCAAGTTTACTTCTCACAGACAATCAGTGGGCAGGCAAGTTAAAAATGTATAGAACTGTAGCATGCCCAGCCATTTTGCTGTCAATACACTATAGCTAGACACTGAACAGATGTTCTTAGACTCTGGCAGCAGCACAACTCAGATGTACAGATGCAGTGAAACTTTGGTTGGAGGGCCCAAGGTTAAATGTAATCTAACACCGAACGTTTGGTGCAGAAAACAGAAAAGAGGGTATCAAATGACTGTTCACTTGAGGAATGTTTTATTAATGGACCACTGAATGAACCAAACCAGGCTGAATCTAATATTGATGATGTTGTTGATAATGTTGAGTGAAATTATTATTAAATTATATTCCAAAACAATACTTAATATTGCATATCTAATTATAATTAGAGGAGTCTCTGTATGTCTGCTGTCTCACACGCGCGCTGTCCTTTGATTTTCTCAACAACCGTTCATCCGATCGACTTCACACTGTATTGACCCAAGGAAGTGCAGTGTCGAATGTGAAGTTGTTTGGATGAGCAGTTCTTGAGAAATCTGCAAGCAGCAATACCAAAGGCCAAGTAAAAATTTGGGATTATCAAGTTTGAATATATGGAGCAAGTATTGAAGATATCTCGCCAATATTTGGAGTTACATAATGGCAAGGTAACTACACAACCCATTCCTCTACCATTATTCCTCTACCAAACTTTAATTATGCTTTATAGTGGGGCGGTATAGCTCAAAAATCATAACAATCTTTCATTTTGTGATACAAGCACCAAATTTGGCAGATGTGTTGATAAATATATTTAGAACAAATCTGGATATTGGGGCATCAGAAACTCGCCCCCTGGTGGCTGTAGCAGCCATTTGATTCATAAAAGATTTTAAAAAAATGTAATTAAATAAAGAAAAATACAGTTAGACACACACACACACACACAGTCACTCACACACATTTTCTGCGAAGCTACCCCCCACAGCCACCCTCACCCACTGCTAGCTAGCCAGCCAGCACATACGTCATGCCACAACCAGTGCCGCCACTGCAAAAAAAGTGTTAAAGCTAGAGTGAAGTGCCTGGTGTCATATGAAAGCTAAGAACTGAAGGAATCCATTGGTATGTGGCATGTCATGCTAGCATGTCGGGGATCTAAATCATGCTTTAAAGTTAACTACATTTGGTGAAGGAAAAACAATTTTGCAAGCAAATCTCCAGGTGCTCCTTTTGAGCACCAGACCAAAACGTTATGTGCACCCCTGCAAATAGTAGAACTGGTAGAAGTAGTAGTAGAAGTAGTAGAAGAAGAGTATTAATTTAACCCATTCGAAGAGGGGAGCAAAGACCTGCTTGTTCTTGACAGCAAAGAGATCGCTGATCCATCGGCGGTGGAGACTGTTAAGAAGGCACAGAAGATTGGTCAACAGCAGTTCCAAGCATTCACAAAGGAATATCTTGTGGAGAGAACAAAGCCCATTGATGACACAATCCACCGCAACCAGTTGATACTGTTTGTTGGCTCAACGAGAAAGATGGCAAGTAAGCAGAAGCAGCAGCTGACGTCAATGAAAAGTGATGTCGAGCTGTTCTCACGACTCTACATTTGCTGTCAAACAAGAGATGGAAACCTGGAAGACTTCTTTCAGCATGAGAACCAAGCATGGCCGCCAGCGCTCTCCGATGGAGGAAGATTACGACTTGGGACCAAGAGTGACCTTCTGACATGCCTGGAGGACCTGTCTCCAGCTCAGACTAAAGCCCCTGATGCTACCTGTGTAGTTCTTGATGGAGCTGCCATCATTCAGATGATGAAGCCAGCAGGTGCCAAGACATTTGATGAATATGCCCAGCAGGTATTCATCCCATATAGCTCTTCAAGGCTGCGCAGTGTGTCACGCGTGGACCTCGTTTGGGATACTTACAAGGATGACTCCCTGAAAGGCACAGCAAGAGCCAAGCGTGGAAAGGGTGTAAGATGTGTGGTTGGGAAGGCTGCCATACCAGGAAACTGGCAGAACTTTCTACGGGTTGACAGCAACAAGACAGAATTATTCAGTTTCTTGTCCAAGGTCCTCCTTCAGGTATTCTGTGAGGAAGACAAGGAAGTTGTCCTCACTGATGGGCAGGGTGTGCTCAGCACACAGCTACTTCAGGATCTCCACACCCTGGCCCCATGCAGCCATGAAGAAGCTGAGAGTCGTATGCTACTGCTCATATCAGACGCATGGCCAGATGCTGATTCGGACTGTTGACACTGATGTTGTGGTCTTGGCTGTGTTTGTCATAAGTCAACGACCAGCTGAATGTGAACTGTGGCTAGCATTCAGAACTAACAAGAGCTTTCGCTACCTGGCAGCCCACCAAATGGCTGCGTGCCTCGGACCAGAGATGTTATGTGCCCTTCCAATGTTCCATGCTTTGACAGGCTGTGACACTGTATCCAGCTTTGCTGGAAAAGAAGGCAGCATGGTCTACATGGAAGTCGCTGCCACAACTGACATATGCACTACTGATGCTGGCAAGTGGACCAAAGGAGATCCCGGATGATGCAATGAATATTATTGAAAGGTTTGTCATACTTCTCTTTGACAGAACCAGCACCTGCACCAAGGTGGACAATGCAAGAAGAAGAAAAACTCGGTGCAGCAAATACCACCTACCCGAGCTGCTCTGGAGGAGCACGTCAAGAGAGCAGTTTACCAGGGTGGTCACATCTGGGGAAGACACTGCTACCAGACCCTGTGCTGCCATCACCAACTGACTGGGGGTGGGTGAAGACAGAAGGAATGAGGTATGAGCACCTCTGGACGTCATTGCCACAAGCATCAAAATCCTGCCACGAGCTGATCTCTTGCGGCTGCAAGAGTGGTTGCAGAAAGTGTAAGAAGGCTGCTCTTCAGTGCACAGGCCTCTGCTTCTGTGAGGGAGAATGTGAGAGCTGACCCTAAAATCTCTCATTAACTCAAACAATAAGGTGCCATGCCATGGTCCATGGCTGTGATTAACAATTAACATGATCAAGATGTGTTCATAGAATTATGGCTTTAATGGCTTCAGTACATTCACTGAACAGTGTTAGATGTCATATGTTCAAACTGCTAGTTTAATAGTTAATGGCTTAAGTATGTTCACTGAAGTCAAACGTGTCTTAAAAGTAATATTTTGAAGACTTTCAAGAAAAAAGTATGGCTCCACCCACAGATTTTTTTATTTGTTGGATGAAATATTATTTTCATGATAATTGTTAGATAGTATTGGCACAAATGCCAAAATGATACATGTATATTATTGTAATAATGCCTGTCCTACTTCCACATTTTTTTTGTCCATAAAGTTAGTCACAATTTAATAGAAATCAATAGAAATCAATAAATATGATTTTAAACAATAAAAGCACAATAACTTTTGAAATATTCAACATAGACAAACCAAACCAAAGCGAAATTATTTCTATTAATATATGACCTCCTTTCACAACCTTTGTTGCGTCCGTTAAATCTTTCACCATTTAATATAAATCAATATATATCAATAAATATTATTTCAAACAATAAAAGTGCAATAACCTTTGAAATATTCTATATAGACACACCATACCATACCGAAGCCAACCTTTGTTTTGTCCATAACATGTGTCACCATTCATTAGAAATCAATAAATATGATTTTAAACGATCTCAATAACTTTTGAAATATTCAAAAGAAAAGTTGTGGAAGGACGCCAGATATTAGAATAATTTGGAATTGGTTTGGTGTGTCTATGTTGATTATTTCAAAAGTAATTTTGATTGTTTAAAATCATATTTATTGATTTCTAATGATTTCTAATAGATTGTGACACATTTTATGGACAGAACAAAGGTTGTGGAAGGAGGCCAGATATTAGTAGAATAGTTTGGCATTGGTATGGTGTGTCTATGTCGAATCTATTAAAGGTTATTGAGATTTTATTGTTTAAAATCATATTTATTGATATTTCTATTCATTTCTATTAAATTAACTTTATGGACAAAATAAAGGTTGTGGAAGTAGGACATGCATTGTTACAACAATAGACATGTATTATTTTGGTGTTTTTGCAAAACAATGTGAACATCTTAACAAATATCATGAAAATAATATTTCATCCAACATAAAAAAAAGGTTGTGGGCGGAGCCATATTTTTTTTCTTAATAATGAAAGTACTTTCCCTCAGTTCCCTCAGCCTTTCCACGCTTACGCAAAATGTCGAATGTTGAATATCAAATGAATATCGAATATGAAACAAACTTTATAATATGATATAATATAATATATGATTATAGCTCATCAGCTATAGGCCTACTGTTACATAAATCAGTAGGTAGTAATTAGTCACCCAAAACATTTCTCATATACAAAAAATATCTATGTCTATATTGCTATATATCATCTATCATATCAGCGTTATCTACTGTATATTCCAGACATGATATCCCATCGTCCAACCCACAACAAGCTGCATTTCTGCTATCTACAGCTCTGCCTCCCTCCGCAAATCTCGCGATACTTAAATCACGTGGCCTCTCTGTGAACTTGATGATTCGCTCTCTCCCCAAAACAATATTAGTAATGGCAGCGTCAATAGAAAGCTTGTTGCTGGAAATCTCTGATATTGAAGATCCAATTGAAGAACTTCAACATTTAAAAACAGCGATTTTATCCATTCCAATAAGCACGCTGCGTGACTCGGTAACCGGACAGCGTTTCGACGTGATCTTCTCACTTTTGAACACAAATGAAAGGTTCGTTCAGTCAATAGAGTTCACTTTGCTAACACAAGTGTAGCTTAACTTCAGTATCAAATGCTGAGTCAGTCTGCATCCCCTTTGTCGACAACGAGGGCGAAGAGACAGTAATACATAATCTGTGTCCTCGTGAGCTTAATATGTATCTACACACACTAGCTTATTATACTGCAATGAAATCTCATTCGTTTCTCCAGGGAACAGATTGAGTTATGTGTGGACATCCTGGATCGCATCTTACTGGCCCTTGGCCCGGTGTACCTGGCCCAGAACTTCAGAGATGCTCTACAAAGTGGTTTAACTCACCACGCCGAAGGAGTGAAGATATTGGCCTTAAAACAGGTACTATTTTATGCCGTGCTTCTATACAGCATTGGCCCTGCTTTGGCGTTGGATGGTTTATACGTTCTCTTTTTCTTTTACATATCAGATCGGTAGGATAGTTGCCCATCTAGAGGCTGTCACTGAGATCCTTAATAACGATGACATCCTTCGAGGGGTCATCTACTGCATTGGCGGAGACAACATAGCTGTGGCGAAACAGGTGACGATTGACTTGTTACATGATCCACCACACATCTAGGAGGATCTATAATCATTGAGCTATCTTTCTTGTAGGCCATTTTGTCCCTGTCCAAACTGAGCCACTCTAAGGCTGGCCTGGACAAACTGTTCCGCAGCAGTCTGCTCAAAGACATGAAGGATGTGATGGGTACAAGTGACATTGTCCGATACAGAGTATATGAGGTAAAATTAATCAGAATTCATAAACATAAAAATCTGATATTCTGTGTCAAGTCTTGCATTTCTGTATATATGAGATGACAGAGATGCTTGAAATTACTTGAGTGTACTAACCATATGTTTGTTGTTTGTTTTGATGTCCTGCTTCCACAGTTGGTGGTGGACATAGCGTCTGTGTCTGCCATCTCCCTTGGTTACTGCGCCAGTAGCAGCTTAATCTCCCAGCTGCTGGCTGAGCTGATAGGAGAGGATATACTGATCAGGTGAAAAGGATAGATGACACACACACACACACACACACACACACACACACACACACACACACATATACACAATGTGATGTGTAAGAACACTGAAAACAACAATTTTATAGCCTTTATTCCTCCTGCTTCAAGATTCAAGATTCAAGATTCAAGATGACTTTATTTATCCCGAGGGAAATTAAGGTGCAACAGTTGAACAGGGGAATAATGTACACTAATATACTTATACTAAATAACAACAACTAAACTAAACTTACAACTAAGTATAAACTAAATATAAACTAAATGCAGTCTAATGTATTGACAGGTGAGCAATTTACAAATTACAAATTTACAACAAATTACAGTAATACGTAGGTATATACAATATACAACAATACGTATCATGCAATTTAGCAGTAATAAATAAAAGTAACTAAGTCTTTCAACCCTTCCTGTGCTAATACCTTGACTTGCTTCTTATGTGATGTGTTGGCCTCCTCCAGGGCAACAGCCATTGAGATGGTGACGGGTCTGGCCCAGAGCCAACATGGCCGCCAGCACCTTGCCCAGCAGGGGGTGATGGACAAGCTCTCCAACATGATCAGAGGAGCAGACACAGACCCCTTCTCCTCCCTGTACCTCCCTGGTGAGTCCCAGAAGATCATATAACAAGTCAATAAACAAGGTCAAGTTTATTGTCATTATATTTGTTATTACGTCTTTATCACACCTATGGCATGCTTTTTCCGTAGGTCTGGTGAAGTTCTTCGGGAACCTGGCGATCACGGACAGCCCCCAGCAGGTTTGTGAGACATACCCGGCCTTCCAGAACAAGGTGTTTGAGATGGCCCTGGACCTTGACCCGGTCATGATCGGGGTGGCCCTAGACACACTGGGCTTACTAGGCTCCACGGTAGAAGGCAAACAGGTCCTACAGAAAACTGGTGAGTGTGGGAAGTTGGTTTGGGTTATTCATAGGACATTTTGGTGTAGCAGAGTTCATTAGTTGATTAATCAGTTTGTCAAGTGAATAATGGATTTCAATGCTTTAGTCATTGATTAAGTAAAATTACCTTAAAATTATGATTTGCAGTATTGCTTCATAAATGAAGCCAAACATTCGTAAAATCTTTGGTTGCTTTTCTGTTATTATATGATTAAAATTTTCATGGCTGCTCATTGGACGAAGCAAGCTAATTTAACTAAACTTTGCACTCTAGTAACTTATGAACGTAGTCCCTACATGTAGTCCCTTTAAATGTCATGGCTTAAAGGGACTACGTGTAGGATCTTTACATGCATAAATTGCTTTAAGTTGCTAATATATGAACATAATTAAACTTAAAAAATGAGACCTTCCCCAACTCTCTCCATTGCGTAGAACAGCCTGTGGGCTGAATTCCATTCTATTAGAATATTATATTATTATTGAATTGCAGCTCTACTGTCATGTATACATAATAAAGTATACATATTATAAGTATGTTAACTATCCAGCTCTGGTATGTTACAGGAGACACGTTCAAGGCGGTGTTGGTGAGAATGAGTCAGTTGGCCAACTTGGGAGCCACGGAAATGAGGGTGCGCAGCCTAGAGGCCATTGCTCACCTGCTCACTCTACAGGTGTGTATCCTCTACTTTTACATTTAGTCATTTAGCAGATGGCTTTATACAAAGAAACCCACAAGTGAGGCTGAGCAAAGCATACAATCAAATTTGGAGTAACTACAACAATACAAAACGTTTTTTGTTGTATGTTTAGAAAAAACAAACTAGCCAGAGTAGCTATAGGAATCAATTATTATTAAATTATTATTAGTGGTAGTCAAGTGCATAATGTGAGATCTGGAGAATTCAACACAAGAGCTAAAAACAACAAAGTGCACAAATCAGTCTCGCTTAACTCAATGTATCATGCTTCATATTGTGTGATGTTGTTCTGCCTGAAGAGGCCTCTGTACTAAAGTATGTGTTGGGACTGCAGGTGGAGCACCAGACGGAGGATCTCTTGGCTCTGACAGAGTCCTGGTTCCACCTGCTAGCTGACCAGCCCATGGACATGATCACCACCATCAGCACACAGCCCTTCCCCGAGCTACACTGCGCCGCCCTGCACATATTCACAGTGAGTACCAACCAGAACGCATGAACACATTTAACACTAATTTAGCAGATGCTTTTATCCAAAGCTAAAGTGAAATTTCTGCAGTTGGACTGTGTGACAGTATGAATAATGTTTTACAATGTATTTGATAGTTTTATATTTTAAAGATAACTTCTTGTATGCATGTCCGTCAAGCAAATGAGTGCCAAACGGAAGAAACATAATTGCCATACAACTTGACACTGCATTTAGTCATGGTGAAAAAGAGGACATCAAGTCAAGATGTTTTGTAGCTGAGTTTCAAGCATGTTTCACATGCCATGTTTTTCCCCTCTAACACAACTTGGTTTCATGCAATTGTGTTTTAACCGATCTATGTGCATTTGTGTTTATCAAATCATAGGGCATCGCACCTCAACCCTGGGGTCAGAGGTTGATGATCGGCACGCCCAGCTTCATAGAGTTCATCGTGGACCGCTCCACGGGCAAAACCAAGGAAGCCAAGGATGCTAAGTTTGAACTGGTGGGGGCGCTGGTGGGCACGTCAACAGCCACCAACATCCTGGGCAGCCAGCATTACCTGCGGCTCAGGACCTACCTGAGAGAGGGACCCTACTACGTTTCAGCCGTGGCTGCAGTCAGCACGGAAGGGGCTGAATAATTGTTGTTGTTTTTGATTTTTGTTTTCATTTTTTTCGTTTTTTATTAAAAAAACGTTTTGGGAAGATTGTAGGGGTTAAAAATGATTGTCTACTCATTCATTCCTGACATATTCATGTTCTGCTATGCCAAATATGAGAAAGCAGCAAAAGAAACGATCCATCGAATAATTTGTTGAAATTCATCAGGTTTGCTATTTGGAGTACTTAATCAGACGCCTAGTGCAATTTCTTACCATTCAGACTGTTTTACTTGAATATAAGTTCCCCACCCACTATAAAGTGAAGTATTTAAAATCATTACAGGGTGTTTTCTAAACGTGCCATTAAAATTGGATATTCTATTCTATATTATAAACGTGTCATTAAAATGGATATTATGCTAACCCTGATTTCTAATCCCAAAATAACATTTGGAGAATACACTTTATTTTTGTCATTCAACAACAACAAAATGCTTTCCTATAGCACTCCCATTGGCTGTGTTCATTGTAGATGGTTTTAGGGTGAGGCTTACTTGTATATCTGCATCTACATTATGTTATCCAGTCTATATTATGTATTTGCTTGGATTACATTTGGTGTCAGGGTTGTGCCATATTACCCTTTCCAAGTGTCTGGATGATTAAAGTGTAAGGCCCTAAAGCATCCACCAGAGAGCGCTAGGCCTTCTTCGTCATCAATAATTGGACGTTTCAACATTCCTTTCATTGATTTTCTCCCGAGAAAGGCTGTGGTAACTCAGTCCATTACTCAAATTCACCTATGTTATCTGAAGAATTACTTGTACACGTGAATGGATTTCAGACTTTTTGTATTTTCCCAGGACAATAATTGGATTATTGATCATAATTGATGATTTCATGCAGGTATCTTTTTGTGATTTACCGATTCATCACAAACTCACAAGAAGCCACCGGTGGATGTCAGATACATAGGCCTACAGGACGATAGTGGGGGTAAAGGCATAGCAATAGTCTACCTGTTGAACTTTGAAAGGAGAGCTACTTTCTACGGAGGACAGCTCGACAGCAGATCTCGTCAGATGCAACTGACCCAGGAAGTGAAGTCTACAGACAGAGACTTGACACCGAACACCGCATCCATCAACACTGACAAATCTCCAGTCAAAATGTGCAGTGAATGTTACATCAACCAGACATTTGTGAACGACGATGGGACAACAAACGATCACAAAACAAGGTAAGACAAACAATAGATCTGGTGCGTATATAACTTTTATAATATTTTAATATTTCATTATACATTATACATTATATTTATTTTATTGCAAATTGTGTGTGATCTTGCAAAATTTAAATTTAAATTAAATGTTTAAATTAAACATTTAATTTAATATAGGCTATATAACAATAAAAAAAATAAACAATCAAATTGACTCAAATTGACTTCAAATAATAACAGCACATTTCACTAGCCATGAGTGATTTTTGGGGTTTGACAATTTCCTCTGAAATATAATTATAATTGGTCATTTGTAATTACAATAATCTTTTTCATTCGCACATCAACACTCATTAACATTGAATAATATCATTGTAAAATTCACAAAATGTGTTAATACAGCCACAGATACTGTATGTCCTATTCCTTGGACATCTTGCATCATCTGTACTTCTCGCATATTTGTTGAAAATATTTAGATCACTGAAAAATAATGATAATATTGTTAATGATTTTTATTTAATTCTGAAAAAAAGTACAGTCAACCTGTAGGCTACTACAGCCATATTTCTAGCTCCTATCCAGAAAAGCTTAATATATCTTCTATACTTTACTATATTGTCCTTCTCTCCTCCCACTCCTCCCCTCCCCCCCAAGCTCTGCTTCGGTGTCCCTCCAGTGCGACTCCATCAGAAGCGGGCTGATCTTGGACACCTCCACCCTGGAGAGCGAGGTTCCTCCCCTACCGCCTCGCTTCCGGTTCAGGGA
>OMNO01000677.1:4913-16027 GCA_900303215.1 Trachyrincus scabrus | reverse complement strand
GTGGGATCATCGCCGTTGCCATGGAAACTATCGTCCAGGTTGAAGGCTGCATTGCCATTGGTTATCACTTTTCTCGAGCCATCCCTCGTAAAGAAGCGTTGGATACTGCTGTTGAACCTGACACACACGCGCACACACGCAGGCACACACACACACACACACACACACACACGCATGCAGGTACACACACACACACACACACACACACACACACACACACACACACACACACACACACACACACACACACACACACACACACACACATACACACACACACACACACACACACACACACACACACACACACCCCAGAGTGCATGCGGTGTTACCAGGGTCTGCTGCACATTCCCCTGCATACTGCTATAGGCCCCTTTTTGTTTTGAGCTTGTTCAAAAGCTTTCAGTGCCATGGTGACCAACTATATGTGCAGTATGTGCAGTCCTCTCATTGCGTACTTACAGTGGGCACTCCCCTGGCTGGACCAATGAATTGTGCTAGGATGGATGCAAATACTTTATAATAATAGATCATGTCATAGGTTATACCATACCCAACTATGTTTGTGTAAAATGTCTTTCTAAATGCTGTGCACTCTTCAATGAATGATCCATCGCCCAGTTGACATGGTATTTATTGATTATTAAAAAAAAGAAGAAAATACAAAACAGAAGAATATGGTCTTGCGAGATATGAATATTTCTGTTAGTACTTGCAGTGCCAAGCGTTACGTCATGCGATGTATATTTACTGGGCTATGGCTGAGAGGAGGGGGAAGGGATCTAAGCAGGCACACCAACAGATGTTTCTCATCAACGGACCAGTCCATTTGCTATGTTATGTGTCCCGGTACGGTCCAACAACATGAAGAGAATCCTTTCTTCATCCACTGGTGGCTTTGAGAGCGATGAAAATGATGATCAGAATTATTCCACAGACGAGTCCGATCACATTGAGGGTCTTTGCCGCCTTGGATGCCTCTTGAGCTGCAGCTTCTTGGCCAAGAGAATTTGCATTTTGTGCCTGCGGGGGGGGGGGGGGGGGGCAAAACATTATTTTTCTGTACACTTTAGCAGATATATGAGGAGAGATCATCGATTAGATTTGAATGGAGTATCATAGATCACAATATACATCCAAAATAGTCTTACCCTGCAGGAACAGACCAGAGCGGCCACCCCCAGAGGCAAACAGCAACAAATAGTGTTGAAGATGGACCATCCTAGGTAGGACGGTACCACGGCACGGGTCTGTCCCTGCTCCATAGTGGTGCTGCTGCTGTTGGTTGAAATCAGCTCAGGAGGTCTTGCTTCCAAGTGGTGGTGAAAGAAAGTGTGTGCGCTACAACTTGGGGCTGGGTTAACAACCCCATGTGGGTGTGGGTCCAAATTATGGGGAGGGGGTTGGAAAGTTGGAAAGATCAAGTTACATTACATTTTTTCGAGACATTTTTGGGACAATATACTGTCTGTTTCTCTGATAAATAAGCAGGAACATGCAGTACATTTTTGTTAAAATGTGTATTACTTTTGGACACTGACAGACTAGTTACATTAAAGACAGCTTTATGACAGCGCTACAGCTAAAGAAAAGTGAGTAGTCAAATACAACATGAAGTGATTTTTGTAAATACGGTACTATAATTACTATAATAACAACTAACAATGTCGTTGTCTTTTCTTCCTCTTCCTCGTCTTCTTTTGTTCATCTTGTAACCCTTCGTTTCCTTTGTTTCATGCCTCAAGTGGGCTTGGACTAGCTCTGAAGAGGAATAGCTTTTATAGTTTGCAGTCCAATGACATTACCAGAATATTGTGCGCATGTTATTCAATTCAACACCTTTTCTCTGATCAAATGAAGAAAAAAAAAACTATACCATGGTCCCATGCATTTTGTTTTCACAAGCCTTCCTCTGAAGTACTACTGAAAGAACACTCTGGTTCTTATCTCCCCTGCATACTAGTTCAGGGGGACAAATGTGGAACCAGAGGGGTTGTTCAATACCAGCATTGTGCTGTCAACGTCTGTCTTCCCGTGAGGGGAGACACATGGCATTCAGAATGGTATCATGGCTAAAAAAAGACTAATTGAAGTCCATTTTGTTGCCCAGTGCAACAGTGTTGGCTTCTACACATACTTTTCATCTGAATAGCTCCATTATATCAGTGACATGGATGTTCAATTCTGTTCTGTTCCATTCAACGCTATTATCAAGCGCATCTATACAGCGTTCCACTGCACAAAGAATGTCTGAAAACGTTCAATCTGAGAGAAATGAAAAGACAATAAGAACTATTCATTGGTGTTTCATTCGGAATGCAGACCCACATTAAAATTGATGGCCACATTAAGCAGCTTATCCCTCATGCTTCCTCTCTCTACCCTTAATCACCTCTCTCTCCCTCCCTCGCCCTCTTGCTCTCGCTCTCTCCCTCGCTCGCTCTTGTGATGGAACATTTTCACTTTGTGCTTGCATTGTTTTTAACTCACCTCACTTTGTGCTTCTATTTACTTTGAAAAAAATTGCAATCTTGGATGCATTTCCAGTCTCGTCTTCTTCACCGCGGGAATACGCAGCTTGTACATGTGGGGGGAGAAACGCCTGTTTCACTGCACTTTAGTACTTTAGTATCATATATATTAGATTTTAATGTAATATCATGAATGACAATAAACCAACTGTATGGATGGAGTAGAAAAAGTAGAAAAAATAGTTCAGAGCAGCAAACCCCAAAGGGAAACAGCAACAAACAAGGTTAAAGATGGACAACCATTTATAGGAGGGTGCCGTTTGGGTAGTAGAGCTAAGGGTCTGTCCCACCATAGGGGTGCTGTCGGTGAAATGAATCTCAGGATGTCTTGCTTCAAAGTGATGAGGGAATGGAACTTGTAGCAGGTGTAGATGTAACTATGTAGGTGTGTTTCACAGCTTGTAGTGACTAGATTATAAAGTGAGCACACCCCCGTACCAATTACCGGAAGTGATAGTCACCAAAAGAACGTGTGCAGCCTAAAATAATAACCAATAACACAGGCTAAATACATACACATTTTGGCTCCGACAGGCCTAATTATTTACTTCATGCCTCCCCTGCACTTTCTCATAACTTGTTTGGTTATTATGCCCAAGTTATGTCATCTGAGGCTCTCTCTCTCTCTCTCTCTCTCTGAAATAGGTCTGAAATAAGTTACTTTCATAGATATTGATAAACTGATGACGGTAGACCATAGGAGGAAAACACACCACAAGGAGGCAGTGTTGATCTGTTGCTCAAGAGAGCGCTTACTCTTTCATGGCCCAACATCAATAAGATCATCATTCTTTTCGAATGATCAGAGTGCCAATGTAGAGTAGAGTATTGAATACGGGCCATCACTTTGGACTGCTACAGTTTTATACATTAAAAGCTGTATGGCTCTAAAAGGAGCCTACTTTTCAAACGGCCACACCGGGTCTACACCCAAAGCCATGTGTACTGTTACCATGACTACGGCTGTCGAGGCACTGTCGTGGTAACAGCATAAGGCCAGACGATTCCCGACACGATGGACAAACTACAAGACTTGGAGAGTTTCCTGGACAACGTTGACACAATAAGTAAGTAAAGCCTCGGTTTGTTATGTCACTTTCGTTTTACAACCGTAACGCTGGACAGAAACCGCTAGCAAAATTAACATTGGTGCTAACCAGAAATGCTAACTTTGGGAAGAAAAAAAAAAAAGATCACAGCAACTTTAAAAACGGATGGTGGTTAGGCCGAGAACATTGCATGGAGTAAATGACACTCGTGAAAGCGTTTACGTCCTCGGATGCCCCCTGTTCCCTCCATGAGTCCTTTGGTGTGTACTCAGGTGAACTGGTAAACGAGCTACGGCGTCCAGGTGCTGAGGAAGCCCAGCAGCGCGCGGCGGCAGAGAGGGCGGATCGCTATCTCGCTGCTCGGGGGGAGGCAGGGGGAGACGACGCCTCCTGCAAGACTAACATCAGCAGGACAACGATCAATACGAAGCCCTCACCCTCCACCACAGGCCCTGCTGTCACGGTAAACAGAAGCAAACACATTCGCTTATGCCAACAGTCATATGCCAAAAACCGCAAATCCTTCCACATGCTGCGCTGTCTCTCCGTTTCTGTTTCACTATCGCTGTGTGGAGTTTTTATTCTGTACACAAAACCGCATCTAGTTGACCAAGTTTTCAGTCTCCCCCCCCTTTAACCCTAACCCTAACCCTAACCCCCCTCCCCCGGTGTTTTACAGTGTCCTCCTCGGTGCAGACGAGATGTAGATGGTGGTGAGTGAAAGAAAACTGACATCATTTGCAATTACAATTAAAACACATTTACAATGCCTTGAGTTTAAGTGGGTTTTAAAATCCTACTCCATATCTCTGTCTAAAGAAGGCAAGTGTGGACATGTACAAGGATTGAACGTGAACAAGTTGAACATTTATGTCCCTGCTTTGAATCTGTGGTGATAATTACACACCAAGAAGCTGTCAACTAGGTCCACATTGTATGTGCAAACCAGCTAGTGAATTTCCCTCTGTCTAACTAATCAAGTTTTGGTCAGTTATTTCCAATAATTGTGCTTCGGTCAATGAATGACAGTGAGTAGCAAATGTAGAATCATCAATTTAAGATAAAAAAAACTAAAACAAAACGCTTTGTTGTAATAACTGTAGCAGGTGTATTACTAGGTGAAGAGGCATAACGGGCGGTTGACGTGCACATACATGTACAAGTCAAAATTGAAGGAATTCTTTATAGCGATGTTTGAAGAGAAATAGCACCCAAAGCTACGATGAAGTTCGATATCCATTTACGTCACATGCACAATGCATAATTAATCAATAAAGGACGTACAAGGTAGCCTAATACAGGCCGTTATAATTAGCGATCATTTCAGTAGGCCTACTTTTTAAAATGTAATGTATCAGTGTAATATAATATTAACGGGGCTATCTCCTCAGTGCAACATAAAGCCCATTTAGTTATAATAGGAAAGCAAATAGGGAAACGTCCCACCTTGTTATTTGTGGATGGGCTCATTAACCCGTAGCAACGGTGTGACCTTATATGTCGACATTGAGAGTTCCAAGCGGAATATTTGGTCTACAAAAAAGGAGAGCAGCAAAATAATGGCAAGCTCGAGGCAGGCGGGATGGAAGAGCTGTGTCGAACGACTTTAACGCCACTGTCGCTGTGTTGCGCGCTAGTTCTAGAAAACAGTGCCTACCTTCAACTGACATTCATGTCTTTGTCTCACTTTGAAAGAACAGCGTCCCCTTTTAGTCGAAACATTCACCACCACCATCATCATTAACATTATCGTGATCATTAGCAACCCTGTGGGGAACTCCGTAGTTAGGAACTTAACAACTTTTAACCTACTCTGCCTTGAGAAATGACTTTTAAATTGATCAAATCCTGTCAATGAGTCACTTCCAATCCCCTACTTAGTAACAGAAAAAACCCACAACCCACAAAAAACCCACAATAGATGTGTGGTGTTTGTGACTGTTGGTATGGAAATTCTTTAACAAACCTTAAAAGATCAATTGGGGGATTATTTTTCTTAATTTTTTTTTTAAAGCCTACTTTATCTGTACTAATCAATCTTATGAATGTGTTGGGGTCAAGAGAATTTCATGAAGATTCTGGAGAGAGATGTTGAAGACAGGACACGGAGACGGAGAGCAAAGGAGCAAAGGGCAAACGGTTTGTAAACATCTGTTTTATTGAGACGAAATCCACTTGTTGCACTGAGCTGCCGTTGTTGACTCGCGGGGCGAACCGCGTGCATGTATGCCGCCGTGTGGTTCTGCTGCAGAACTCAAAGACAAAGGCAACGAAGCTCACGCACGACAAGACTACGACGCGGCCGTGGAGTTTTACACTGACGGATTGGCAGAGTTACCGGACATGCAGCCGCTGTACACCAACCGAGCACAAGTAAATAATGGCATCTTTTATCATCTTGTCTCAGGTAACGTTTAGATGACTTCGCCCAACCAAACACTTTGACGGACAGTCACAGCGTCAATTCAGCGTCGATAACGTCGCTAGGGGGTTGATTTGTGGGGCATTTCGGAAAGGTTTTTTGACGTCTGTTATCTGACCGAAGTCGAATTGACCGACGTCATATTGACGGCCCACAATGTACCTGTACTATACACAGAAAAGTCATTGTGTAAATGACCATGAAAACTAACTTGCACCTTTTATTTAATAATTATTATATTAAAACCATACCCTGCACACGTCGATCGGGGCGGTCGACAGGACGTCGATTTCTGCGGTTATTAATAAACTCGCAATATCGACAACCCAAAATTGACCATTATACCAGAATACCATACACAACACCAACACTAAATCTGCCAATTAAATTTGAACTTATTGTTTATTGAAACATTCAAACAGCATTTGAGACACCGCTTGCCCTGGCTGGCAAGCCCAAAACACAATAGCTCCTTGAAAGGAGGACATATTTCTTCCAGATTAGTCTTCATGTAAAGACTGGAAATTGGGTGATATTTCACACTCTTCGCTGAGTATCACAAACTATTTCGATGATATTACAAATTTAAGGCTTTGAATATCAAGGATCATCTAAAAAGTGCATGCAGCAAAATTTCAAACTGCAATCTCATTTAGATTACAGGATGAAAAACATTTAAAAATGTTTATTGTGATCAGAAGCCCTCCTTATAATTTTCACATCCACACAAACAATGGCCGTATATATATTTAGTAATCACTAGCACACAGATACACACAATACATTCCTAATCCAACCCTTTTATGGATTCGATTTTCAATAACTCAATAACGGATTGTCACTTTTAGATCGTCAATACATCCCCACCCTACTTTCACATTCATTGTTTAGTCAATATCACCTTTAAAGGTGCAGCGTGTAGAATTTAGTGACATCTAGCGAAAAGGACTTGGCAGAAATGGAATATAAGTATAACATAAACATATAAGTATGTTTGAATTAGTGTATAATCCCATGAAAATAAGAATCGTGTTTTCGTTAGCTTAGAATGAGCCCTTTATATCTACATAGGGAGCGGGTCCTCTTCCACAGAGCCCGCCATGTTGCACCGCCATGTTTCTACAATAGCCCAGAATGGACAAACAGCTTTCGAGAGTACGAGTTTTTATAAAACGCTACCACAATGCGGAACAATTAACAATCATAATTGCTATCTTACTTGTAAGCTATGACCTATAGTTTTAAAGACTAAATAACTAAATTCAGTTGATCTGCAACCTCACCGCTAGATGCCACTAAATCCTACACACTGCACCTTTAAAGTTTATTTTTGAGCTAAATTGTAATATGTGTTGTGAATATTTAGCTATTTTCAATAGCTCCCTCAATTTGGATTGGATTGGCCTCAAAACACTTTAAGACCATTGATAATATCCCCACCCTACTTTCACATTCATTGTTTAGCCAATATTGCCTTTGGATTTGTCAAGTCACAAAAATGGAAATATTCACGCTGCATGAATGGTTAAAATACTGTTCCAAATCCAGGTGATACTGACCAAACAAGGAATGTGAACATTGGAGGTGGATGTTATAGAACATCTAAACATGTTTTGGTGACAACCCAATAACAATTGAGAGAGCTATTGAAAATACAAGTGACAAAAATATAAGTATTCAATTCAATTCAAATTACTTTATTTTCCGTGGAGTTTTGTTACATACAATAGACAGTTTCATTAGGCTAATGGATGTGGGCACAAAGCTTGACAGGCCCTGTTGGGTTGTTAGTGATCTGTATCGGTGGCCTGAAGGAAGGTGGTTGATGTTTAGTATGTGTGAGGTGGCTATCTGTGTCCCTTTGGGCCTTGTTCGCCTGCTGTGGATCGTGTTGAGGCTCTTGGTGCAGGCCAATTCTTTTGCTGCTCTGTCTGATGATTTTGTTGAGGAGTTGAGGTGGATTTTGTGCATATTTCCAAACCAGGCTGTTACGTTGAAGGTGATGACGGATTCAACCAAGCATCTGTAGAAAGCTTTTAGAACTGATTGGTGGACCTGGAGTTTTCAGAGTTTCTTATGGGAGAAGAGGTGTTGCTGGCATTTTGAAAAGATTATCTCGCTGTTGGGTTTGAAGGTGAGTTGGCGGTCAATGGTGGTGCTGAAGTATTTATACCCCTTCACCCTCTCAGTGTTTCGGCCATTGACTTCTAGAGATGAGATGTAGGGCTGTTCACGGTGGACATCAGTGGTCAGCTCCTTGGTCTTGGAGGCATTGAGATCAAGGTAGTTCCCCCCTGCACCACCAGCCTGTCCATCTCAGACTGGAGACTTCCTTCTGTGTTTGTGGTGTTGACTGTGTCGTTTGAGTATTTGATGCAAGTAATGTTTGGGTCTGGGCTTCTGCAGTTGTAGTAGGCGTACAGGCTGAAGAGCCCTGGTGAGACCAGTGCACCAGTGGAGATGGATCTGGAAGAGCTGAGATGAGAGAGTTGATTGTGACCGCCTGGTGTCTTCCCTATTGGACATACTGCTCTACAGTTAAAGGCAATATTGACAAAACAATGAACGTGAAAGTAGGGTGGGGATATTATTGATGGTCTTACAGTGTTTTCAGGCCAATCCAATCCAAATTGAGGGAGCTATTGAAAATGCGAGCGACTATATGCAAAATATTCACACCACATATTAGAATTTAGCTCAAAATCCAATTTTCAAAGGTGATACTGACTAAACAATGAATGTGAAAGTAGGGTGGGGATATGTTTGTTGGACATTTATTTTACAATATATGTATACTATGTACATAATGTGCACAATATCGAGTTATATTTATTCAACAAACTGCCAAATTGGAGTTAGTCAAAAATGGGTCGGACGAGACCTGTTTGTTAAAATGTTTGTTGGACATTTATTTTACAATATAGGTATAATATTACACATAAACAAGTTATATTTATTCCAGATACGGCAAAATTGGAGTTGGTCGAAAATGGGTCACGTCCTGATGTGACGTCTATCAGATGAGTTTGTTAAACTGTTTGTTTGGCGTTTATTTTTAAATATAGGTATAATATATATAATTTATATACAATCTAGTTACAATTTGTTTACCATACCGCCAAATTGGAGTTGGTCGTCATGACATGACGTCCATCTGACCTGGACTTGCGACCTTGGCTGTCAAAATTTTTGGTGGGCAATTAATGACTCGAGCCATGGGAGACATCTGCTTGCTGCCCCATAGATTATTATTGTTTTCACAAGGGGAGATGTGAACCCGGAACCTGTGGAGTGTCTCGTCAGCTGGAAGGGGATTCAAACTTCCCTTGGCAGGAGGAGCGGCTGCACTGAGTTGACCTCAAGCGGTTTGACTCGTGTCTAGGAGCACAGATTCAATCCGTCGTTCATGTCTCACGGTTATTCTAATGACTTCTGACAAACGAGTACAGTGACAGGAACGCGGTCAGAATTGAATGCTCTGCTTTTAAAACGTTAAACGGTTATATTTCCTTATTTGCCGAGAGCCTTCACTGCACCGTCTGTGCACACGCGGCAACCTTATATCTCTGCTTAAGAATCACCTACTTTACCTGATGAGGTCACATTTATTTACTGTATGCTGTCAGTGAGTACTTACCTTGTCTGTCTGACACTTAACACTGCCTTCCTGTACAGGCCTATATTAAGCTGGGGAAGTACACCGAGGCCGTCAGTGACTGTGAATGGGCCCTGAAGGTGAGCTCTGCTTTGGAAACAGCAGGTTGGCCAGTTGATACCTCATTTTTCATCGTGTCATCTCAAGCCTCAGTCTCTGGAATCCCGGGTACTCAGAGGACCATAGGTTTGGTGTTGGAGTGGTCTTATAATGGGTATTGGATTTTTCTTTTCTTTTTTTTTTCACACAAGGCTGTGCTCATTCCTGCATTGCTCTCAAACAGGAGCTTTTCAGGTTGGAAGCAGTCCATCAGTAAAAAAAAAAAAAAATGTTCAGTTTAAATGAAGGCGATAGTACTTTTCCAGTTCATCCTAATTTGGTAATAGTTTCTCTTGTGTTTTATTTCCTCTGGATAGTGAAGATTTCAGCTGAAAATGTGTACACCCCGTTTGCTATGATAAATGGACTCTATAAAGCATCTGTTGTTTGTTTCGTGTCTTATGCAGTGTAATCACATATTCCAGTTCACATGCAGTTCAAAATCTCTGAAATGTTCCCTTGAACTTCATAATGTGTTTTCAATCTGTGGGACCTAATGCTCAACTGTATGTAACCGCATTACTGCCCTTATATAAATGTTGAGTGTTGTAGATATATGTACTGTATGTAACCATTTCCCCTGCTTTCTCCCTGGTCTGTCAGTGCAATGAGAGATGCATCAAAGCTTATGTACACATGGGCAAAGCATATATTGGCCTGCGGAATTATGAAGAGGTGAGAATAATCACCCCTCATTAAAACAATTATTCCCCCCCCCCCCACAGTTCATCTTTGTACATAGATCAATCTCTATATATACCTCTCTGTCTCTGAAATACTAAGGTTACATGACATCTGCAATACATAAGAGTTTGTTTTACTTATCTTGGGTAAAGATCATTCAATATATCAATGTTCGGTGAAGCACATCCCATAGCCAGCTTTTCAAGTCTCAAGTGGTAAATCTTGCTTTATTGGCAAACTAAGCCTTCTAAATCGTATCGGCACCTGGCAAGCGGTCATTTGAATGTAAATACTGCAGAATGCACGGCTTATTTCCTATCATGGTTTTAAATATTTCCTGGCCACTTCTTTGCGCTGAGAGAGTACATATTGCTGAGGCCACAGTCCTATTGGTTCCGGAAGAGATCAGCGGAGCACGACAACCTATACTATCATATTATCAGGGTGATGTACCACAAATTCTCTCTCTCTCGCTCTCTTTTTTGCAGGCAAGAAACTGCTATGAAAAGATTGTGGAAATTGAACCTGGGAGGGAGAAAATGGCAAAAGGTAAAGAGAAAGTTGAAGAATAATATGCATATGTTACAAATATATTGTTGTTTCTGTTGGTTCTGTCCTAACTCCAGGCCTTATAATTTCAGACTATCTCAAATTGTATGTGGGGGGGGGGGGTT
>OMNO01000659.1:4809-15371 GCA_900303215.1 Trachyrincus scabrus | reverse complement strand
CGAGGGCCATTGTGAGCTTAACGGGGGAGACGAGGGCCGTCCTGAGCTTGACGGGGGGAGATGAGGGCCGTCGTGAGCTTGACGGGGGGAGATGAGGGCCGTCGTGAGCTTGACTAAAAGCTGACTAGGAGTTATCGATTTATAAGAACCCGCATCTGAGGATCCAACAATCTGGCGATGAGGAGGACGTTCATTTTTTAAATTAGCTAATCCAAGAAGTGCGTCGATAACCAAACAAGCAAAAGAAGCTAATGCGATAGCATGGCAGTGTTCAGCATGGAGATAGGCTTATGCTTTGATGAAGCTATCGAGAGTGAGCGCGGTTTTCCTGTCAGTCGTGGGTCCAAAAACGTAAAGGACCTGGTGGCACCGAAGAAGCAGGGCGAGGCTACAATTGATGAGCTGATGAAAGCACTAAGAGACTTTTACACTCCAAAACGCAATGTGCTCGGTGAGAGATATGTCTTTCGTACCAGAAAACAGCTGGCAGAAGAGTCACTAGCTGAGTATATCGCCACACTGAAAGGATTGGCGCCAACGTGCAAGTTTGGGGCTACGTTAGAAGAGCAGCTGCGAGACCAACTTGTATGTGGAGTTACCAGTAAAGACCTACGAGGAAAACTTTTGAGTGCCGCATATGGCGACCCACTAACATGGGCTAAAGTATTGGACAACTTCAACATACTACTACTACGTTGTCCCGAAGTAAGATACAGATGAGTGCAGACCACGTGTCGGCGAGATCAGAGGGGCAGCGACCGGGGCCATCGAGGAGCAGACAACTGCAGAGGACGTCGGACTACCAGAAGGGGGAGACCAAGCAAGGATACGAGGAGTTCCAGTGCCGGGGCTGCCAGCGGATGGGCCATTTGGAGCGGGCCTGCCATATGGGACCAGCAGCAGCGGGGATGCACTGGCATCGGATCAGGAGGACACAAAACGGCTGCAGTCTACAGTGACCAGTGAACAGCCATCACAGTCAGGGGAGCAGGAGAGGTCAGCAAAAGACTTTGGACTGTTCTCTATATCTAGGGATGACTGTGAGAATGTAAAACCATACATGGTAAAGGCCAGAGTAAATGGGGATAGGCTGAAAATGGAGGTAGACAGTGGGGCAGCTATGTCTATTATCAATCAGAAAATGTACAACATAAGGTTCAAAAAGTTTAAACCACGTCCATCTGAAGTAATGTTGAGGGATTACTCTGGTAAAAGCATTCAAGTGCTAGGTGAAATGGATGTAACGGTGAAATGTGGGGACCAAGTACTAAAGTCAGTGTCACTAGTGTCAAGGGGGGATGGTCCTACCCTTATGGGGAGAAATTGGATCCGGGACCAAACACCAGGCACTGGTCCAGGGTAAACAAAGCGTCATGCCCAGTGGAGCAACTTTGTGAAAAATATGCTGAGGTGTTCAGTGGGGGGCTGAGCCAGCTAAAAGGGGTCCAAGGTAAAGTTCGGGTAGCAGAAAAGGCAGGACCAAAGTTCTGTAAGGCTAGACCGGTACCTTATGCACTCAGAGAGGAGGTAGACAAGCATCTGGGAGAGCTAGAAGAGCAGGGGGTTACAACTCCTATTGAGTACAGTGAGTGGGCATCCCCTATAGTATGCATGCCCAAGAAAACAGGAAAAGTCAGGATATGTGGGGATTACAAGGTGGGTGTTAACGAGTGGGTAGAGGTGGATCAGTACCCCCTATATAGACACAGGACCTTTTTGCAACACTAGCAGGTGGAAAGAGGTTCACAAAACTAGCAGCAGGTGGAGATAGAGTCAGAGTCTAAAAAGTATCTGACTATTAATACGCAAAAGGGCCTTAATAGATGAACAGGTTGCCTTATGGAGTGTCTAGTGCACCAGCTATTTTTCAGCGTATTATGGACCAGGTCCTACAGGGTCTAGAGGGTACTATCTGTTTTTTAGATGACATACTCATCACTGGGGAAAACACAGAGGACCACTTACATAATGTAGAAGCAGTGCTGCAGAGGCTAGAGGAGAGAGGTTTCAAGGTGCATTCCTCCAAGCCAGTGTTACTTATCTAGGTCGCAGGATAGATGAGCAGGGCATACATCCAGTGCAGGACAAGACAGAGGCCATAGCAAAAGTGCCAGTCCCCAAAAATACAACGGAGCTCAGGGCATACCTAGCTTTACTGACCTACTATGGAAAGTTCATTGAGAACCTCTCCACGCTCATAAAACCTATGACAGAGCTCCTGCAGAAGGAAAAGCAGTGGGTGTGGTCAGAACAGTATCAACAGGCATTTGACAAGACGAAGACCCAGTTGTCTTCATTCTCAGTGTTAGTACACTATGACCCATACCGGCCAGTAATATTGGCGTGTGACGCGTCTCCTTATGGGGTGGGGGCGGTCATTTCCCATGTAATGCCTGACGGTAGTGAGAGGCCCATAGCCTATGCTTCACGCACACTCACCAAAACCCAGGTAAATTATGCACAAATCGAGAAGGAAGCGCTGGGACTCATGTTTGGGGTAATGACGTTCCACCATTACCTATGCGGTCGCAAGTTCTTACTGGTCACAGACCATAAGCCTCTGGTAAAAATATTAGGGCCCAAGACAGGAGTGCCAGCACTAGCGGCAGCTAGACTACAGAGACGGTCTTTAATATTAGCAGCTAACAGTATGACATAAAGTACAAATCATCCCAGGAGCATGGCAATGTAGACGCCTTATCTAGGCTTCCCCTACAAGAGAAAGGTCCAGAGAGTAGCCTGTATTTCAGGGTGTCATTCATTGATGTCATGCCCATCACAGCTAAGGATATAGCTAGAGAGACAGCCAGTGACCAGATCCTGGCCAAAGTGAGGCACTTCATCCTTATAGGGTGGCCAAACCACTCAAGCCATACTGGGTTAGATGAGATGAGCTCACAGTAGAAGGGGACTGTGTTTTTGGGGTGTTATGGGGTCTGTGAGCTGTTATACCAGCCCCATTACAGAGCAAACCTTTAAAAGAACTTCATGAAAACCACTGGGGGATGGTAAAAATGAAGGCTCTGGCAAGAAGTCACTTTTGGTGGCCAAAGTTAGACTCAGTGATAGAAGACCGGGTATAAGGTTGACAGGTGTGTCAGTCTAATAAACATATGCCACCTGCAGCACCTGTACACCCGTGGAAATGGCCGGAGAGGCCCTGGCAGCACATACACATAGACTTTGTCTCTGTGTATGCGAGTAAAAACAACTTTCTAGTAGTCACTGATTCATACTCGTGCTGGCCAGAGGTAAAGTGTATGGTGGGCACTACAGCTACAGCTACGGTAGAAGCAGTCAGGGGGATGCTTGCAGCCTACGGGCTCGTAGAGGAGTTGGTGTCGGACAATGGACCCCAGCTGGTCTCAAAAGGGTTTGAGACTTTCTTCGAACAAAATGTGGTGAAACACATCGAGTCAGCTCCCTACCACCCAGCTTCAAATGGAGCAGCGGCGAGGCTAGTGCAGAATTTAAAACAGTCTCTAGAGAAACAAAAAGGGTCGGGGGAGTCACTGCAGCATATGGTGGACCATTTTTTGTTTGTATATAGGAACACACCACATGCAACTACAGGTAAAAGTCCTGCAGAGTTGTTTCTAAAACGACAGATGCGCACAAGGCTGTAGCCCGGCTTCTCAACAGAGATGCAGGAGAGACAGGCCGGGAAAGCCAACAAGGGGACAGGGAAGCCACTGCGCTCTTTTCAGGTCGGACAGGCAGTGTTTGTCGGAGATTACCGGGGAGGAGAGAGGGAAAAACGGGAACCAGGGAAGGTGAAAATGGTACTGAGCCCTGTTACCTTGTCGAGGGCAATGATAATGTGTGTAAGAAACATGTGAACCTGATGATGGAAAATCACACAATGGACAACGCACAGCCTGCCACGTCGGAGAGGAACGTGTCAGAGTAGATGTCAGAGTGGAATGTTGCAGAATGGGAATTGGACAACTTGTTGTGAACAACAAACAACCTGAGCAACATGGACTGGAAACTGGAAACACTGAGACCACAGCGAGGCCACGGAGGAACAGAACGCCTCCTGCAAGATATGATGTAACAGGGATGCAATTCTGTAGACAAATGTTGATATGTTTATTCTGTAGACAAATGTTGATATGTTCATTCTGTAGCAAATGTTGATATGTTCATTCTGTGAACATATCAGTGCTGTTAAAATTGCTTATGCACATATGTAATTATGAAACTAGGTTTCAAGTTACTGGGGAGGAGTGTGGTCTATTGGCTTCAAGACCAATAAGAAGTGTACCAAGTTAAAATGGTGTCATGTTGAAACCAATGAGAGCAAGTGCTTTGGTGCGCTCTATTGTCATTGGTTGAGCCAGTCTGATAGCCTACCGTAGCTACCAGGTAGGCGAGTTCACTTGTAATGGAGTAAAGGAGAAACATGTATGTGAGATACGAGGAGAATAAATAAATGGACAATTGTATTTAAAGTTAAGCTGACTTGGAGTTATCGATTTATAAGAACACTTTCATGGACCTTGGTGTTTTGTTTAGAAATATAGATTACTGTATGTATGTATGTGCAGTAGACGCTCAATTACAGTACTTTAAACACTCAACTACCGAGAATATTTCACTTTACTTGGATAGTCCAAATTACAGTTTGCTGACATGTAACTGATAGACTGTAGATATGCAATGTCAACATGTTTTCTGATTATCTGTAGATGATCAACAGACATTTAGTAAACACTCTACTATCGAGAATTTTTCATTTTGCTTGGATAGTCCAAATGATAGTTTGTTGATATGCAACTGATGGACTAGGCAGGCACTGTTAACTCATATGACATGCTGTTGAGTGTCATAGACTATAGACAGGCACTGTTAACTCATATGACATGCTGTTGAGTGATAGACTATAGACACACTGTTAACTCATATGACATGCTGTTGAGTGTCATAGACTATAGACACACTGTTAACTCATATGACATGCTGTTGAGTGTCAGGTTTTATGTTTGTGATAATCATGTGATACTTATGTGAATACTTTACGACACTCAGTGGGCATTCATTTATTTTATTCTATCGATATCCAACTCAAAGCCAGGTGAAACTACTGAAGTTTGATAGCACGTACCAAATCTCACCAGACACAAAGTTGAATCTCACCTGACACAAATGAGACATGTAACATGACATTCAACTGAAACATGTCTGAAGATGGATAGTTGCTCTTCACTTGACACGTTGTTGATTATATTACCAAATTCAGTTAATAGTCAGGTGACACTAAATTGAATATATGTGGATATGTTCTTAATAACCTCGATAACCTTATTGAGTGTCAACTTACACAATGTTGACTTGTCAAGTGAGTGTCAACTGAGACAATGTTGATACTGGAATTAAATTAATACTCAACTGTGGACTATCCAGCATTTGCCATTTGTTTCCTTTTGCAGATTCTGCTGAAATGTTGCAAGAGGAGGACAGTAGCCTATGTTTTCAAAATGGATTTATTCCAATTACACAGAATTAAATTCTATTTGGGGTGGTAGCTGACAGGAGGGAGGGAACATAGATATTCAAGTTAACTTATCAATTACATAAGTTGCTATTGAGATGTGTGCTTTTTTAATACACCACCACAGCAGTGCTATGCTGCTATACATTTCACTTTCAGCTTTGATGTCGGGACATTCATGGCGGGCGGTCATTATTGTAAAACTTGTCAAACGCGTGGGGAAGGAAATGACTGCTCTGCCTGTGGACATTTTTCATTTATCGATTCCCAGCCCTAATATACGGTATACATTGTATTATTGTATGGGTATATCTTCAATATGCCTAAGCTGTGGCCTGGTGTCTGAAGGGATTGGAGATCTAATGATGTTCAGTCGTCATCTGGAGCTATCTGCTGCTGCTGGCTTCCCCTAAGGCCACATGTTCTAGGGGGTGAAAATACAAACAAACACTCCAAAAATGGATTCATAGGGAATGGAGAAGAAAAATATGTTTACCCCCGTCCAGATCAGAGTCCTATCCCTGGAGCCAGACCAGGGGTGGAGATTGCAGAGGGAAGCATCCGGTTCGCAGGTGTTTCCACCCGCTAGACTAAACATAAAAAGATAAGAAACTACTACCAATTGGGTAGTATTTTTTGGGGGAGGAAAGTGCTCTTAAACTGGCGGTCCGGGGCTGGTGGTCCCAAGCTTTAAGAATGGCAACCCGAGACTGACCTTTCACCGTTAGTAGTAACAGAGAGAGAGCTGGGCCTCTTCTACACACTAGGATTACTCTCTGTGATAGGGTACTTTAAAGTCGCTCCTCCTGCACCGAAGAGACTGAGTTGAGATTGGTCCAGCAACTAACTGGATGGAGACCCCTGGGCAGACTCTTGAGTGAATATATCCCCTGGCTGGCCTACGACTGCCTAGGGACCCAGCAGGAGGAACCGGGGGAAGTTGCTAGGGAAAGGGATTTTTAGGTTGCTCTGCTTGCCTGCAGTTGCCACCACTGCCTTAATTGGACAAGCAATTTAAACAGATTGAGGCTTGACTATATTGGACATTCATCCAGCACATATTAGACCTAGGCCCTGTTCACACAAGCATGTGGAATCTCTCCACTCTTATGCTTACGCTCACTTGGACAACTTATTATATAGCCTGTCCGTGGCTTATGTCTGATCATCATGGTGGGAACGAGTGAGTGATTTTGCTCTGGGTTGAGTTCAAAGGAGCATCGCACTAGCGATATTGATAAGCATCTGGCTGAGGATATGGGGAAACAGAATGACATCAGATCTTGGAAACAATGCTAAAGAAAAATGAAAGACATCGATATAGGAAGGTAAAATATCAATAAAAGTATGCGTCCGGTATCCCCGCTTGATGTGTTTGGAGATCAAGCGAGAATCTCTAGTAAACAGGGTCATTGTGTATGACCAGCTGTCAGCAGGTGATATGTCTAATGTATGTATTGATTAAGTTTTCTTGCTCAACCAATGTTTTGTGTGAGATCCATGTCTCTCCTTGTTCAGAGATGGAGCCTATTATTTGTAAAATATCGGCGATTAAATCATATTGATTACAAAGACCTAAATCAGTCTCTATGCCAGACATGGGCAACATACGGCTCGTGGACCATCTCAATCCGACCGGCAACGGCCTCAAAGGAAAACAAAATGACTCACAAAAAAATCAATAAAATGCAGCATTATGTTAATGAATCTCAAGGCGAATGACTAGAGATGTTTTGTTTGGCTCCATGTATGTGTCCGCACTTTTTCTGTGATGAACTACAACAACTCACGTTACAGATCCCGGCTGATGGATAAACATCTGTCCTCTGTGCTGCGTATTTCAACATCAGACATGACGCCAGACTTTGATGGTCTTGCAAAGAGAGGTGATCTGTCTCAATTGTTCCCATTAGGCTAAATGACGTGCGTAGGCATTACTCTATAAACAGAGTCGTACTTAGCGCTCTGCCTCCTGCCTTTTATTTCACCATTCATCGCACATCAAGTGGAAAAAAAACGTTCACCACTCACCGATATGACTGCGTTTGTTGCTTGCTATAATACAAAGTAAAGATTTTTTTGCAAAAGTCTTCAAAATATTACTTTTAAGACGCGTTTGAGTGCAAAACTCCGGATATTTCCCACGTCCCGCTTTGCCGAATGTGCGCATGTGCCGGAGTACACCAGATTGACACATACAGCTGTAAAAAACATGTTCTAACAGAAAGTTATTGTTATATTGTATTGCCTTCTGGGCTGGCAAATAGCTTATTGTAAAGTAATCTGTCATGTGTACCAAATTCATGTAGTTTAACATAATTCAACACTATGTGTTTCATGTTTCAATTCAACTGCCCGATGTGTGGCCCTTCGATTACTTTACCACCCTATGCTGTCTTCTTATTTTCCTACCTTGCTTCCATCCATTTCCTAAACTCCCGTTCATCTCCCTCTCTATCCTTTTAACGCAAAATCACCTTTATACTTTTCATCACTTAATTTCCCGGTGTGATTCTTCGATCTGCCCATTCTTTACCTGGCCCCAGGAGCTCGGCTGAAAACCTCTGGATTCACACCACACAAGTACACCAGATACACACTCAAATACACACTCAGATATACACTCTTTACAAATGACGCATGCACGCGCTCTCACTCACACACGCGTGTGCACGAACACACCCACACACACCCACCGACACCGACACACACACACACACACACACACACACCACTCTTTAACACAAATCCACCACACATAAAGACCCAATTACTGTTTCACAAAAACCCAATGTCAAAAACCCTGCAGGTTTAAAACCTGCAGGGTTGAAATGTTGCAATTTTACACACACTTTGTATATTGCCATTGACCACTCCTTATTTTATGTTCTATGAAAATCTCTAAGGGGTGATACATAGATAAAATAGTCAAAGACGTTGAACTTTCTTCAATAACAGAAAGTAGGTACAAACCTGGACACTGCATAGTTAAAATCATATATTTGGTACCATAACCAAGACACTAAACATGGTAGACACAAGGGCGACACCAAAGTCCCAGCAGACGACTAAAAAGGAAACACTGACAACAAACAGACCCGTCTCTCATTTCTCATTTCTCATTTCTTTTCTTTTTTTCTTTGTTCTACTACATTGTACTTGTTTGTGTATTTTAACATGTTGTGTATGCATACATGTTATAAAGCATGCATATAATGCGTGTGTGTGTGCGTGTTATTTGTGTTCAAAGGTATAGAGGACGGGAGCCGCAGTCAGAACATTCAAAGACACCCCACTAAGAGCGTCAAGCTAAAAAAATCTCTCTGAACTCCCATTGAACAGCTCCCTCCATTTCCCCTCTCCTCTTCTCTCCCCTCCTCTCTCCTCCTTACCTCTCCTCTCATCCACTGCCCTTGAAACAAGAAATCCACCTCTCCGTTCTAAATATCATCCTCTTCCTCATCTATGTCACACAATGTCTTTCTTTCCCTCTCCTGTTCTCCTTTTGGTGTGTTAAAAAAAAAGAGAAAAGCAATCATCAATAGGGCTTTGTCTCAAGCTTCTATTGTGTGCATATAGAACAAAACAGAATGAGAATCTATTCATCCATCTATACCTATTTAACCACTGACAGGCATGGATGTGGATTAAAACAGAAATGGACATGTCCAGGTTTAGAAAGTGAAATGATTACGCTGTTCCTTTCCACTCAGTAAAACAATCTAATGCCACTCATTAACTAGAGAAAAAAAGCATACCGCAGACCTCATGGTAACCTTTATGTGAGCATCTCTGTACATAGCACATGCTAACAGGGTAATGCGATAGCATGCTAACATGGTAACACACTAAGACATACTAGCACACTCGCTCATTAGCATGCTAACATGCTAATGCTAACACGCCAACTGTACTTGTATTAGTGCTAGCACCACGGTACTAGCGCTAATGTGTACGATGTGTGTCAGGACCAATCAATCCAAACCTCCTACCATATCTGCCCTGAGTTGGTTTATTTTAAGTATTGCTTTTTGGTTTGCTTTTTTTTATTTCTGGTATTATATCTGGTGTTATATTTTTGCCAAAGCAACTGTGAATTTAGTGTCCTTCTCTTTCTATTGATTTATTTGTTTCTCTCTATAACTCGCAGACAGCACCACTCATAAGAACCCCTTTAGTGGCATTTCATGTGCTTGGATCTTGAGGGAGACAATGAGTGAAGGATGACAGAAGCCATGATAAGAAAATATTGAGATTGAAAGTAAGGAAGAGAAAGAGAGGTGAGATGAAGGAATGCTGAAGGGAAACAATGTGCAGAAGGCAGAGCACGGGGGATGCAGTAGTATGGTATATACTGTAAGAAGAAAGACAGACAAAACTAGACATGTGAGTGTTGTAGTATTAGATGCATAAAGTTGTGCATAAAGTGACTCACATTTCATTCAATAAAAAAGAACAATAACATGAATATTGTTCAATTCACTTGTATGTATAATTGTTTTTTTGACGATCGCCATTGCAGCACTTTCTCTCGTTAGATCTAGCATGATCTTCTTGTGCAGCATTAGTTCTCTTGTAATAATTGTTTTATATTTCCCATGAGTAATATGTAATGAAATTCCTCTATCTTGCCTCTATATCTTTTATTCGGTTATTATAATGCACATAACATCAAATTAAAACCCTGTGATTGTTCAACAGAGAGAATTTGAGTGGACTCAGGGCTCTGAGGCAGCATTTACAGTTCAATCGGTTCAAAACTCAGTTAAACACAGCCTACTCAGCCCCTTGAGTTTGTTTGAAGAGATTATTATTTATTTATTTATTTGTTAATTGATTTAATACTACATTTAGTTTACAATTTGTGGAAAAGATAGATAGATAGATGAGAGAGAGAGAGAGAGAAAGACAGAGAGAGAGAGAAAGAGAGAGAAAGAGAGAAAGAGACAGAGAGATAGATAGGATAGACAAATAAAGATTAAGGGGAGAGGAAAGACAAATGATGGAGTTGGGAAAGAGGAAAGGCCTTGGGGTAGAATGCAAGGGAAGCAGCAACTTTAACAAGAAA
>OMNO01000651.1:4118-14713 GCA_900303215.1 Trachyrincus scabrus | reverse complement strand
ACTTTGTAATTCGGCGAGTGCTGCTGCCTGACTGTTTCGCTTGTCCCGTCTCCTGGGCAGGTATACACCGCTAGACACACGGGACTCATACCGTCTCCTGGGCAGGTATACACCACTAGACACACAGGACTCATACCGTCTCCTGGGCAGGTATACACCGCTAGACACACGGGACTCATACCGGTGATTGCGGGTTTAGTTCACCATGTCACATCACTAGCTGCTATTGAGATGTGTGATTTTTTTAAAAATTTATACACCACCACAGCAGCGATATGCTGCTATACATTTCACTTTCAGTTTTGATGTTAGGACGTTCCTGGCGGGCGGTAATTATTGTAAAATTTGTCGATTGCGTGGGGAACTCCGCCCACCGGGGCCAGCCACTAAACGTTGGTGAACAAACCAATTTTATACAGCCTCAACAACAATGCATGACTGCGCAACGGCTAAGGCTTTTGACTACTTAAATAGTACCAAAAAAAGAAGATCAATATGTGCCGGTCAATGTGTGTGTGCGTGATATGCAAGGATAGGGCTGCAAACTTCAGCAAGGGGGAAAAAAATCTATATTTTATTGAGGTTGCTTCCAGTTTAAACCTCACTCGTCAGGTTTACTGATTCTCCGCCTCTCCTCTCCGGCTTGCACAGTCATGCTGTGCTGGCGTGCTGCGGTCGGGCCCCCGTCACCGGGGCCCCTGCGGTCTGGTGATGATGCGTGTCAGCGTGTGGTCGAAGCCATTAACATTTTACTCAACGTATACACTCTCCCCGGGCAGCCCCGGGGGTCACCCAGGTCCACACCGTTGTCGTCTATTGTATTGTAAGTTGCTTTTTGTTTTTACCGTGTATTCATTTCAACAATGGAAGTAAACCAAAACCTTCCAGTCTGTTTAAGGCTTTTGACTACTTAAATAGTACCAAAAAAAGAAGATCTATATGTGTGTGTGTGTCTGTGTGTTCGTTCCGTGTTGCCTGAGGATTAGGTTTTTATTAAAACAAATCAATTTAAAGCTAGGTCTACTTTTGGACGGCTTCCAGGATCCGTTTTACAGTAACATTGTAGTGTAATGGCTTTTATTTTGATATACGACGATATAAAGACAACTGTGCCAGGTAATGGATTCTTGCTCTCTCTCTCTCTCTCTCTCTCTCTCTCTCTCAGTGTGTGTGTGTATTGTCCTAAATGACTGTGCCCCCGTATCTCAGCAGTAGCCATCCCGCCAGCCTGCGCCGCTGCGTGGCTGAACATGTGCTGCACTCTGCCAGGCAGTGTTCTGCTGCACCGGGCCCTGCCCCGCGGTACTGGGGAGCGCGGTGTTGGAGAATGACTCAAAGCCTTTACCAGGGCCCAGCACTGTAACAACAACACCTCCACACCTCTCCACACTACGGAGACAATCGGACAACTACCATACTCTTAAGAATATGTGGCGTCACTCTGTAGTACCATACGTCTTCTATTTTGGTATTAATAACTTCCATCCGTCAAAAAAACAAAACGCACCGATTTTTCGTTGACACATTTGACATAGCTCTTAGTATCCGATCTTTAGATGGCTCGCTCTGATACCGATGGAGCCTATTTTAGGTTGGTGTCGTATGGTGTTATGTAACACCAGTAACATTATGGCTACCTGTAGAGGACACAGACCTGTTCTGCTCTTCTACTAATCACCCCCCCCTGTGGATCCCCACTCACTGCCTGCTAAGCCTGTCAATATGGCGCCATGCCCTAACCTCTCTCTGTCTCTTGCTCTCTCTCTCTCTCTCTCTGTCTCTCTATCTGTGTCTCTGTCCGCAGAGGACGGATCCCCAGCTCCTGGCCCAGTTCTACTATGCGGACGAGGAGCTGAACCAGGTGGCCACGGAGCTGGACAGTCTGGACGGCAGGAAGGACCCACAGAGATGCACGCTGCTGGTCAACCAGTTCCGCTCCTGCCAGGTCCGTGGTCAACACAGACAAAACACAACACAGACAAAACACAACACAGACAAAACACAACACCGACAAAATCAACATATACACATAAAGCAACCATAAAAAAGGGCAGAAGTTCTGTTTCAACTGAATCCCATGATCAAAGTTCATGAGTTCAGTTTATTGGATATTGTGGATTAATGGTTTAACATTATTGTGGAACCTTGCGCTCCAGTCAGGTGACTTGGACATCGACGGTCCTCTACAGTTTAAAATGGTGCCGCTACAGAATCACATTTGCAACCAATTAATTAGAAATTGTATCTTCGATATTGACAAAAACTGAAACCATGTGAAAATGTGAGATGTTAAATATGCTTTCCACCACTGAAAACTGAGCTCATGGATGCATCTGGAAACGTCTGTCTCGCATTGCTGTGTGGACTGGCAAAAAATATATTTGTGAAAACAATGGTGTATAATTGTGACGCGATACAGACATCGGAAGTCATCTATCTTAAATTTAGCCGGCTTAGTGTGGACATGAATCGTTTAAAAGATTAAATTTCCCAACAGTCAAAGATAACCTAAATGGTTCCGGACTAATTGTTGAATGTTTTCACCAGCAAGCAGTTTCACTGATAAGTTGAGATAAGGAGGCCTTGTTCAGAAGCAGCCATCGACCACAGGTGTTTTGTACCTCTTTGTGGTAAAATAAAAGGGTAGTGTTTTTGCACTAGACCTTACCATCAAACAAAGCCATGTAATATTTAATAGCAAAGTATTAGTACTCGATATTTCACCAGCAGGAAATTATTCTCATGACGTGGTTCAGGCATGATTCCAGGAAGAGTGGCATGAGCTACAGTAAAAATCAAAGCAACGTTCTGAACTGCTTATCAGTGCTGCATTTGACGAATGGGTGGAGCTAAAAGTGAATCAAAGACAACGCACGATACCCTGCTCAGCCAATATGTACAAGAGACGATATCTGTAGCTTCACGCTTCCTTATTGAATGCTGGCGTGGGTGCCTGTGTGGTACGGTGTGTATTGTGTTCCGGGCTGAAAAGCAGGGTGGTGGTAGGGGGACCGTGAATAAGCAATGCCTGGCTGCTGCATCACACTGGGTTCTGCCAACATGATGCAGCCCCACCGCTCACTGGGGAACGTCACTTAATAAGGCCATCACTTGATCCCCAATTACCCTCTCTCTCTCTCTCTCGCTCTCGCTCGCTCGCTCGCGCTCTCTCACACTTTCTCCACATAACCTCTCTATTCTCTTCATCTCTCTCTCTGCCACTCTCTGTCCTTTCTCATCTTCTACCTGGCCTCACTCATGTCTCACGTCTCACCTTTTATCTGGCCAAATTGACCCTAGCATAATGCGCTTGGCGTTTGCAGCTCTGTGTTATGCGTACTCCAAGCTCTCTGGCAGCCGACACTAGAGCTTCTAATCTGCAGCGACTGTGGATTGACCTTATGTCAAGCCTCCAGCTGTGGGGAATTATCCTTTGCTGCTGTGCTCCTTCATCTGAGGGTCAGGGATTCACAGGATCCTGGTCTTAGGCAGTGCATTTTAAAGATGGTACCGCCATCTCGTAGACAGGGAGCAGCCACATTTAGCACCGTATCTCCTTAAAGGCATGCGGTTTAAGCAAGATGCACCCTGCATGCCTCAACACTTGCCCACAACCTTGAACCTCATGAGAATAGAAGGCCAAGTGTTCTCATGCCAGAGCTGCCCACTTGAACATGCCACTGCTGCCATCATGTCCTATTCATGGCCTTCAATGGCCGGCAGGCGGCCTGTATTATGTTGGCCCTGCTGTCCTCCCCAAGCACCCCGATGGATCAAAAAGAGTCTGTTAAAAGGATTGAGCTTGATGGCATTCAGACACGCGAGCAGATAAGTTGGCGACTGGGTCGTACGTCTAAAGACGGTATTTTTGTCAGCCGCTGATGCATCACGCATATGATGCTAATGTTACCAATTAGCTCCCACAGGACAGCTTGAAACTGACGTGAGGAGTTTATCTGCTGTGTCACCTCGGGTGAATCTGGCACAGTGGAGGGTACAGGCAGTGCTGTTGATGGTGCTGTTGTTGGTGGTGGTGGTGGTGGTTGGGATGGGGTGGGGCTCGGCAGAGATTCATGCGCTGCACACCGCCACAAAGGAGCCAATAGTTATGCTTTGGGCTCGGGGCGAGCAGAGAAAGACACGGTGCTATATCTGTTGAGAATTCAGTATGCAGCCAGCTGCAATGCTCAGTGGTAAAGCTTATTGTATTTCATTGTTATGGCTGTTGTACACATGCCATGCTCTTGATTAGCTTTTGGTATATGTAGCGCAGGAAATAACAGTTCTAGGCTAGTGCTTTGTTTGAATGGATTAAAGCCAAGATTTTAAGCACCATATTGTTAACACAGTAGATCCTGCACATTTTGATTTAGTCTTTTTCATTTAAATGTTCAATCAATTGATTACAGGTAGAATAGCATTCCAGTTGGAAGATGAGATGCGGGTAGGTGGGTTTCAAAGTGACTTCAGTAGCGGCAAAACGGAGGAACTTCATATACTGTACGTCATCATCCCGTTTCCAGTCACTCACTCGCACTGAAAGGCATCTCTGCTAGTTCTATCTAGTTTATCCAATTCTGTCCCTTGTCACTCTGACTCTGACTCTGGCACTACGTCTCTTGTCTGCAGGACAATGTGTTGAACATCATCAATCAGATCATGGATGAATGTATCCCTAACGACCGGGCCAACCGAGACTTCAGTGTCAAGTTCCCGGAGGAGATTCGCCATGACAACCTGGCAGGGCAGCTGTGGTTTGGGGCCGAGGTACAGTATTCCCCCAAGCATTGGCTCATGCTAAAAAACCAGAACCAAACAAACAAACAACCTTGCGCTAATCCCACACGTACATCCCACCCATGACGTCTATGTGTCCCATGTCTTCTAATCACATTATTCTAAGTGTGTTATGTTAAACATGGGCCTGTTCTCGTCTGTCCTTGGCGCCGTGTGTTCCTCGCCGCAGTGCTTGGCCGCGGGCTCCATCATCATGAACCGGGAGATCGAAAGCATGGCCATGAGGCCCCTGGCGAAGGACCTGACGAGGAGCCTTGAGGAGGTGCGCACCATCACCCGAGACCAGGCCCTGCGGGACCTCAACCTCTACACGGACCGCATGAAGGACGCGCTGCGCCACTTCGACAGCCTTTTCGCTGAGTTTGAACTCAGGTAACTGTTGTTGTTGTTGTGGAGCAAGCTGGTTTAGAAGTTTCACCATATTTTCCTTCCATTTTCCCCCTCATTCTAAATCAACATTCAATAGCCTCCAGACTTTTTCCGTATACTTTTTTTTTTCAACTGCAGATAACTTGAGCTTTTTATTTACGCTTTCTCCCTCCCGATTCTTCTGTTGCCAGTTACGTGTCAGCCATGGTGCCTGTAAAGTCTCCCAAAGAGTACGACGTCCAGCAGGAAGTGATTGTGCTCTTCTGTGAGACAGTGGAGAGGTGAGTTCATAGAGGAGAAAATCAGCTCCGTGTAGTGCTGCATGTTGAAGCCCACTGAATGGGGTCACCTTTCCAGAGCTTAAATGAAAGAAAATGAACTTCAGTGACATCCTACACAGTCAATTTCTAAAGCTTGCTGTCTACTGGATGTTTCTCACAGGGCCCTGAAGCTGGGCTATCTCACACAAGACATGATCGACGACTATGAACCCGCACTGATGTTTACAATTCCCAGACTAGCTATTGTGTGGTAAGTGTGGCCCTTCCCCTTTCATTCCTGTGTCTAGCCGACCCCTTCCTGACCTATCCACGTCTATAGTGGAGTGTAAATGGTGTCTCTCTCTGTGCTCTCTGCAGTGGTTTGGTTGTGTACTCGGAAGGTCCCCTCAACCTCGATCGCAAATCAGAAGACATGTCTGAGCTCTTCCGGCCCTTCCGCACTTTAATGAAGAAAATCAGGTACCAGCCTCATATCGTTGTTGTGTGAGGGGGACACAAATATCCAGCACTGCACCAAACTTCCCCTGAGTAATGATGTATAGTCTCTCAGAAAGCCCTTACTCCCACTATGTTACAGTGGTAATATTAATGTATTTTGTTTTTGTGCTTGCTGTGCAGAGATCTGCTGCAGACCCTCACGGAGGAGGAGCTGCTGACCCTGGAAAAGAATCTGTGCATCTCTCAGGATGGGGAGTTCTCCCCTGACCAGGCGCCCGCCCCCAGCAGCGTACCAGCACCGGAGCGCCCCTCCCCCTGCAGCCCCACAGGAGAGGCCGCCAACGGGGAGCAGGAGACGCATGGGCAGCAGCAGCAGCTGGCTCTCGTCTCCACCAGCCAGGAGGAGGAGCAGGAGTCGGCGGAGGTGGAGAGGGGCTGGGAGGAGGTGGAGACGGAGCTGGAGGAGCACAGGGAGGGAGAGGGGGAGGTGGCGTGTGAGGAGGCTGAGGAGGCGGAGCTGGCCTGTTCCATGCAGTACGACGAGGAGGAGCTGGAGCAGCTCAACATGATGGTGCACCGCGTGGGGGATGAGATGTCCACCCTGCTGTCGCCTCCCAGCCAGGGCAACTCCCCAGCCCACCTCCCCCGCCGAGGCGAGGCTGGGGGCTCCAGCGGGGCATCCAGCACAGACAACTCCCCGCGCAGGTTCCCTGGGGGGCGCTTACGGACAGGCCTCTACGTGGAGGACGAGGACAGGGTGTTTTTCATGGAGGACCTGGACGCGGCAGGCGAGGCCATCGCTGGTATGTCCAAGGAGGCCCGCAGCCGCCTGGCCTCGCCCTCCAGAGCGATGGAGCCCGGCTGTCCCGTGCAGCGCAAAGCAACCCCAGTGCCGCACTCGGCCATGAACGGCTGGCCCTCCTCCGGGGCCCAGTCGGAGGAGGCGTGCCTTCGGCCGCGTGGCCAAAATCCCCAGTGCCCCGGTCCCAAGAGATCCCCTTGCACCACAGCCCCCGGCTCCGAGCCCCTGCCTTACACCAACGGCTGGGAGGTGGCGCTGGAGGGCACCGCCCCCGAGACCGCCGAGGTCATCGCCAACCGCATGGGCGGGATGAAGCTCTCGGCCACCGTCATATTCAACCCCCGCTCCCCCAGCCTCACGGAGCTGGCCGTAGACAAGCTGCTGCTCCCGCGCGGCCCCGCCCCCGAGATGGAGCCCTGCGGCCCCCTGGTGGCCACACACTGCCTGCTCAACTCCTGCGTCTGCTGCGGCAGCTGCGGCGACGCCCACGACGACGCCATTGCCACGGAGAGCGGTGGCTTCGGGCTGAGCCTGGCTCTGGGATTGGACAAGTGCCGCAATGTCCCGCCCCCTGCCACGGTCATCCAGGCCTCGGCTTGTCGCTTGGGCCCTCCCAGTCCGGAGCTCTCCGGTAAAGAGGAGCCTTCCCGGCCGACGCCTCCTTCCTCGTGCTGCTCCTCGGAGCCCCTGTCTGAAGGGGAGGAGGAGGATGGGGAGAGGGCCCTGCTGTGTGAGAAGTGCCTGGTGGAAGCAGCTGGTGTGCCCAGACACCAGATGCAGGACAGCAGTACCAGCAGAGAGGGCAGGGCCTCCCCCTGCCTCCACCAGCTGAGGATGCAGCAGGCAAGTGGAGGTCCAGAGAGCGAGGGAGTCAAACTGGGGAGTAAGGACTCTGAGCGGAGCGCCAAGGAGGAAAGGAAAAAGAGCGGCAGGTGGGCTTTCTACCTTGGCGATCGATCCATATGTTTTATTTCCCCTGCATTTGTGCTCCTTTTTATGTCAGTCTGCTTCAACATTAACCCTGTTTGATTTCGACCACGTTTTTCACCTGCCTTATGTTGTTCTGTGTCATTAATGCTATGTTACTTTCATTTAGTTCTCCTTGTTTTACCTCATGTCTCCATAATCGTAAATCATTGCTGTTGCGCTTTAATTTCACCATGACAACCATTGGTTTGAATGGGTTCTGTAATACTTTTGGTTTCTTTTATTTTCCCTTTTTCTAGTTTGCAGAACTCCCCACTCAGCTCTGTGTCAAGTAGTGACTGTGACAGTGTGTCTGTCACCACATGTAGTCTTTCAAGCAGTGCATATGCTCCCAGGTAACCACCAACTGTGTGTGTGTGTGTGTGTGTGGCCATCTACTGAATAATAGGGTCATTTTTAGTCATCATTAACATGGAACATGTAATCACACTGAAGTCAATGATTGGCTTCATATCTCTGTGCTCTTTCCACTGTGGGCTACAGGTGACTCCTCACACCTCACCATTCATGCATCTTCTACCTGACACATAATAGGATTCCTGCCAACTTGGGTGCAGTGTACAGAAGCATACTTCTTGATTTTACAGTTATAATCGCTCAGTCTGTCCACAGCAAAGTGTAATAGTAGCCAGCATACTAAATTAGCTAGTGGTTGAGGCAGTCTAGTGGAGTATATCTTGTCCATCTGGGAAACAATGTGAAACTGGAAGCAATTTCCCCTTCATATGCTGTTATTCAGAAGAGCTTCCTTCTCAGGAATGCATGGCACTTTTATCTATTGGGAGTTATCTATTGCAGTTAATGGCAGGAACCTATTAAGAGGGTCAAAGAAATGTTTACTGTGGAAGAGGGAAGATGTCTGGGTGCTTTGCTGCGTCTCAGTTTTAGCGTATTAGTTTAGTTTAAGCTTTCGTGTTTCAGATTTGCTGTGGTCACAACTAGAGCTGAACAATTAATCAAAATATTATCCAAATCACAGGAGCTGCAAGGGTAGAATGTGTAAATGTAAATGTATAACACCATTATAAATGAAGTGCTGCAGAGATGCCCTGGCCTACACATTTGTTTTCTCTAGATGTAAGAAATGTTTGTTTGGTACAGACTCCAACAAATAATAGTTTTAATAGTTTTTTCAGCAAAAATGATCATTCCCATTAATCATATTGCAATCGCAATATCTGTCAAAATAATTGCAATATGATATTTCCTTTTACCATATTGTTCAGCCCTAGTCACAGCTCACAGCAGAGAGTGCTGTTGGCCCTGTTGTGACACTATGTTGGGATTCTTCCTCCGTCTCAACGCCCCCCCCCACCCTTGTTCCTCTGTCTGTCTCTCTTCCTGCTCTCCCATCCAGCCCCATCAGCAGTCTGACCACCAGCTCCGGCATGTCCGAAGACTTCGACCATCAGGAGATCCAGCTGGCGCTGCAGGCTGCCAAGATGGCCGCCAGGACCAAGATCCGATCTCGCTTCCACAGCAGCAGTGACCTCATTCACCGCCTCTTTGTTTGCATATCTGGTAGGTCTCTCTCTCTCTCTCTCTGTCTCTGTCTCTGTCGCTCTCTCTCTGTCTCTCTCTGTCTCTCTCTGTCTCTCTCTCTCTCTCTCTCTTAAACTGATGTGGTGTGCTCCTCTGACACACAGGCGTCGCCGACCAGCTGCAGACGAACTACGCCAGCGACCTGCGCAGCATCCTCAAGACGCTGTTTGAAGTCATGGCAACCAAGTCGGAGCTGGGAGACGACGATAATGAGAAGAAAGGTAAAGGGAAACGGGCCTGGTGTGTGTCACACGTGATCACGTTCTCTCTCTCACTCTGTCTCGGTCTCTCTCTCCCCTTCCCTCCCTCCCCGTCCTCTACTGTAACATCCTAGCTGGTTTGATATCATGAAACTAGTATTGCTAATGTTGCCTACCCTCATTGTTTACCGGTGTCAGTTCCTGGTCTGCGCAGTGCAGCACTGGAGGACTGTGCTCTCTGTCAGGAGACTATCACCTCCTCAGAGCTCGCTGCCAAGGCCCGCGACGGACAGTTCGAAGGTCAGCAACTTAGGCGAACACACACACACACACACACACACACACACATAAAACACTCGCACACACAGATAAAACACAAAGGAAGAGTTAGTCTCTCTTCTTGTATCAGCCAGACAGTTTTCACACCCCAGTGGTACCCACCTGCTCTTCTGCCCACACAGACCCCCCTGACTGGGTCCCAGACGAGGTCTGCAACTCCTGCATCACCTGCAAGGCTCCCTTCACGGTCATCCGCAGGAAGCACCACTGCCGGAGCTGCGGGAAGGTACGCCTTCTCTCTCTCTCTTCTCTCTCTCTCTCTCTCTCCGTCTGTTGTGCTTATCAACACTCAGGATGTGATGTGACTTCTTATCCTGTGCTATTTGGAGTAGCGCTTAGCACCAAGCGTTAGCAGGTGGGCGGGTATGAGTCATGTATTTGGCCCTGCTGTATGGCACACGTGTGTGGGGCTCCATGATGTGATGTTGGCGTGTGAATAATCACTTGAGCAACACGTGTAGGAGGGAGACGATGCATGCACACTGCTCTGGCAATGTGGTGTGCATGAGTGATTGGAATTCAATTTGTCGATCGCATCCTCGTGGCAGTTGTTGTATTAAAAGCGTATGACTGATTTGTGTGTGTTTGTGTGTGTTTGTGTGTGTTTGTGTGTGTGTGTGGTGTGTGTACTTTTTCAGATTTTCTGCTCTCGTTGCTCCGCCCATTCTGCACCGCTGCCGCGCTACGGCCAGGTGAAGCCGGTCAGGGTGTGCACACACTGCTACATCTTCCACGTCACACCCTTCTACAGCGACAAGACCGCCATCTGAGAGAAAACACACACACACACACACCTAGCCTCAACGCAAGCATATGCAAGGGTTTAACCCCCGTCCCCCC
>OMNO01000648.1:3022-25202 GCA_900303215.1 Trachyrincus scabrus | reverse complement strand
GATCTGAGTGTATATCTGAGTGTATATATATATATATATATATATATATATTTATTGTATATATATATTGTGTGTATATATATATATATTTATTGTGTGTGTATATATATATATATTTATTGTTTGGAATTCCTGTAGGCGTTTTCACCACAAGTGTGCAAGTGGTCCAACACACATCTCTGCATGTTAGACGGTCACGGGGCAGCTCATCCTGCACTGTGTAGCCTTGTCAGTCACCATGTAAGATCTGTCACTTGGCACGCACGTGCGCGTCGTGTGTGTCAACAGTCATGTCAACAGTCGTGTTGACATGAAAGCTGATGTCCTAACCTCAGCGAATGGGGGGGCTTATGTAGCCTTTGATGTCTTTTCTTTATCCTCTTCCTTCCTTCCCTTCACTGTGAGGATGGTGTAAAGCATCCCCCACACACACACACACACACACACTGTTCTGAAGGGCCCTCCTTGCGGTTGGCTGCCGATTGCTGCCATGTTTGATTCAGTGTGTGTGTGTGTGTGTGTGTGCGCAGAAAGAAATCACAGTAGTCATGACCTTACATGAACTATGTGGTGCTGAGGCTTTACTTGTTGGAAATATACAGAAAAGCTTCTTAGGAATTGGACAGATGGATTGTGTTCAATTCCCAAAGTGAATTATTCTTTCACTCGGCAGGGTTAGGGTTAGGGCCAATCCAGCCCTACGAAATTAATATTTAAGCATTTTAGACAGAAATTGTAGACAGATTATCTCTGGGCTATACACTATGGTATTCTCCGGTTGTTTACCTTGTTGTGTGTTTCTTTGTTTTCATGCAAAAAGCGATTAATCACAATCCCTACACTAAATAATTTGGTATTAGATTTTTCCATGTAATACATTTTACTTGTAGTTTGCATGTTTTGATGGGTTAAAAAAGACAAACTGAAACTAAGTGGTTAAGCTATTTTCCAACAACAATTGATCCCTTGGAGAACAATAACCTCTAGTAGGCCTACACTTCCTTCATGTTAACTATGGATATTCTCATCTCCATTTAAACTGTGTGAACTGACAAGCTTATAATTGATAAATGAACCACAGCGCATCGTGTTCTGAAGTGTACTGCAGATGAAAAGAGATGAAAGTGGTAGCGTTATTAGTCTAGTCCTTCTCTCTCAGTTGACATACCGTTCTTAGGGAAGCTCAAGTTAGCTTGGCGGTCTCTTAGCAACAACGAACAAGACAACAAACAAACAGAGAGAGAGAGAATTAGGGAGTCAGGTGCTCAGTCTTGAAGGACAGGTCAGAGTGTGTGTGGTACCACCAGGTGTGCATCTGTGTATTACACATCAGGAATAGTTACATCTGTTTTACTGCACTTTCACAGGATGCTGATTGCTGATTCACAGGTAAATATATGTTTACACTAGTTTTGTCTTTTTCTATTTGAAGTATAATACATACAGAGCTCTCCTGGCCTGGTTATATTGCCTCTGTTTGTGATTTGTTTCATGAGTTCTGCTTTGTGAATCCCAGCTGCTACTGCAATACTTTGTGATATTGAAGTGTATTGAAGTGTCTGTGCTTGCCTTTCTCCTGTGGTCTAGAGATGTCAGAACAGTGACTATCACTTACCCACTGGATAAACAATCCCCCCCACACCCCCATCAATAATGTAGTTGTCAGTAATGTGAGTGGATGCTGAGCAGTGACAGCGATGCAGCTGGCAAACTGTTTCTACATTAGACCCAATGATGTCTTCTGGTTTACGATTTCTTTGCATACCCTGTTGTATCTTAACATACAATTGTATTATGTTATTGTTATATCATAAATAATATAGCAAACGGTTCCACTACCGCTGCGCTTGTTAATCGACTACAACTGCAAGAAAAACATATATAAATATATAGTTGTTTCAGTTTTTTGTTTTTTTTAACCTTTGAGCCACAGGAGCATAAAACTGCATTCAAATAATTAGCGAAACCATAGCAGCCTACCGGTCAATCTAGTCCCAGAATACAGGAGGGCCTCCCTTTTCTGCTTGATCTTTTTCCCTCCGTCTGCACTCAAACTGCAATATTTCAACTGTGTAAGGAATGTATGACAGAGAGGTGTTGGGGAGAAGTAAGGACAGATGAAGTTACACGTGAAGCAGCATTAACACACATTAACACGTGAAGGGACACTTTGTCATACTTCAGGACTGGCCTTGCTGTTGTGGAAGCAAAACCTTCCACACTTGTTACGACAAGGCCGGCATAATTCCATGTTTTTCTTTTCACCGAATAAACAAGACAGTGTAGCAGACGGACACTTAACTTCTGTGACTTCCATTGTCGCTCAGACACACATGTAACACACCGGTCAGCGTCTAGCATAACATCACTGCAGTGTGATGTTTCATTAGAACATCTCTGTTAAGCAACGTCGCAGGTCAAGTATAACGTTGACGGATGGATTCGGCAGACTAGGCAATAGGACGGCTATATAACTCGTCCTAATGTGTTTTTGGACATCTATTGACAGTTGTCTTCAATCAATTATTTTGGTCATTACACATTGGAGATGTTGGCAAACATGAAATTGATATTGCTAAAATATAAGGTCTAAACCTGAACTTGCCCTTTAATCCACGTCAGAGTTGTTATGTTACATGTGTACCAAGGCACTATCCGCCGGTCCAGAGTAGTCAAAAAAGACTAGTTGAGATGTGCTGTATTGTTCCTACTGAGAACATGACTTCTCCATGGCACAGTGTGGCTGTTCCTGGGGGCACACGGCCGTCACACTTCACCCCGATAGGGGTGGACAGATATCTCTCATCTTCTGCAGCTTTTTGTTCTGCCTCATGAATAAAACACCACAGACTGCACTGGATGGGCTCTCTGATGACACACACACACACACACCTCTGCTGCCACACCTCGGCTACATGAGAAGTGTTGTTGTTGTTCTGGCGGTCTGCCTGCATGAGAAATGCTAATAGACTGTTCCCTTCTCCACACTTTGTGTCCTCTCTATCTCTTTATAGCAGATGTAAGTAAATCTGTCTCTGCTCTGGCAGCTTAGCAACCGGTGCCACCGTGTCATCTGATTACGTGGTGTGCACTTTGAACCGTTTCCTCAGAGGGACCGACCCGGGCGACCTGGTTGTGAGACGGCGCTCTTAACGTGGGTCATTAAAAACAAAATCATCATCATCAAGGGTTCTGTGATGAGTGCTTCCATGCATTCCTTGGCTGACCATGGCTCACGGCATGTGTCCCTAACCCTATATTTTGGCTGTTTGTAGTTGAAATCCGTATTTAGATTGGGATATTCATGGATCATGTATGACTGGCAGAATCCAAATTAAGATAATAAAGATATTCTTACCTTCTCATATAGGCACAACCAGGCCTACTGAAGGCACCCCACACTATTAACCAATGCAGTTCAAACATATTTACATGTACATTAAATGCAATAGCAACATGGTGAGGATCATCAAGTACAACAACAGTATATTTATATATTATTTATAAGCACCATGTTTCTCTCTCTCTCTCACACACACACACACACACACACACTACGAACGCCTAAGAGTTATAGCATATTATTGGTTTGCAGTTAAGCCATCCAATTTCCACAGGTTGAGCTGCTGTAGAGGAAGTTACAGGGAAGCTATTATGGCACGAGTTGTGTTCATGGAGTGTGTGTGTTCATTTTCTTTCTCTGTCCTCAGGAACTGAGGAACTGAGAAGGCAAGATCGGGTGACTGAAGACACACCTCAATGTCATCCGGCCTATCAGCCATACTGCACAGCATCCATATATCCGCTCATCCCTCTCTGCTATGATGTTTGTGGGATCTCCTCTGAGCAGCAATCCCACCTCCCCTATTCCAACCCTCAGCCTCAGCCCCCAGTTTCAGGCCGACGGGGAGTTTCCAGAGGAACCGGACTCCGCCCCCTTGCCCCAGTCCCCACTCCCGTGCTGGGCCACCCAGGCACTGTGTGATCTGGCCCGGGCGGAGACCGAGCTCCGTCGCCTGCAGGAGCGCCAGGCAGCCGAGACGGAGGCGGTGAAGCGAGGGGTGGAGCGCGCCGTGCTGGGAGCTCGTAGGGAAGAGCGGCGCTTGCTGGAGAGGGTGGAGCAAGACCACCGTGACGCTCAGCAGCGTCTGGAACAGGTGCAGAGGGACAACGCGGCGGCCGCGCAGGTCAGCCAGTCGCTGTTGGAACAGAGACTCCGCAGACTGGCCCAGCTGCGCAACCAGGTCCAGAGGGGCAGCCAGCGGCTAGGTCAGAACCAATCTGGGTCTGACCACAACCTGCTACTACAGCAGGGAGTGGCAGAGCTCCTCCAGCCATGGGAAATCTCCCTCTCCCTCAAGAAGGTGACCTTCAAGCCCAGCTCCCAGACCAACGCTGTCGACTTCGGAGACACCCGCGTGCAAGAGCACAGCCTCAGCCTGCCTGTCGGCTGGTGTGGTCCCCAGGGCCAACTGTGTGCTTTGCATTCTGGCGAGATACAATGTGGGGAGGCGAGCCACCGAGGCGCCAGGGAGGAGAGGACCACTCCAGATGGTGGTTCGGGAGCAGGGCAGTCGTTGACCTCATCAACAGGTCGGGTCGTGAGAAAAATCCGCCTCTCGACACGGAGTGATGCCGATTCGGTGGAGGAAGCAAAGGTCTCCTCGGTGCAGATGCGCCGCTGGCCTCCTAAACGTGAACAGTCTGACTTGGAGTCATCCCCGGAGGATGATATGGACTCACCTACCGCTGTAAAAAATGGGGAGGAAGTCTCGCTGGCTGTCCCTGCAGTGCATAACACAGGTGATTCTGAAGGTGACGAGGTGGAATTTAACATGTCCAGCCGTGGCAGACCCCACATTCCCAGGAACCAGAGGAAAGCACGCAATCTGCATTTGAGGGATTCCTCCGTCGAATGCAGCAAATCAGAGCATATCAAATTGAATCAGCATTGGAGCTTGGACAGTCAGGATAAAGGAGACAGAGGCAGAGTGAAATTGAACTCCAAGATGTACTCTTGTGCACCCCAAACATTCTCCAAGATGGCTCCCAAGGAGTCTCTGGCCAGTCAAAGCTGTTTGGACCTCACCTACAGGACCAAGTGTCATTCTCGCCTGAGCCAGAACTCGGATGACCACAGCACACCTGGGGACGCTGGGCGTGCTCCGTCCCCGGTGGACAGCCTCGACTCCTGCGACACCTTCATCGTCACCTCACCTCGCGAGTACAGAGGGTCTCTGAACCACCACTCTCGTCTGTCCAGGTCTGCAGCAGACCTGACGCGCAAGACTCCGCCCTTGATAAGCGGCGGTAAGAGCGATCATAACAGTGGATGGAAGGTAAACCGCAGCAGCAGCGGCAGTCCTCACTGCTCTGGCTCCGCCCTCACTTCCCCGTCCCTCCGGAAGAAAAGGTCAAGGCTCGCCCATGTCGGAGAGGTGCTCCCTGGACACGGAGGGATGGATGTTGGCCACCAGATGGAGAGACCTATGCCGGGCGGGGGGAACAGAGTAGCTCGGTCACTCTCAATGTCGGTCATAGACGGCGCCCCGCAGGAGCCATGCAGAGGCAGGGAGCGGAGAGGAGGAGAGCCGGCCCTGGCGGAGATAGAGGAGGATAGGGACTCATCACTCGCAATGCTGCATGTTGAAAGTGGCCATCTGATCGGACAGTTTGGGAAGCAGGGTTCTGGGCGATCTGATCTCACCCTCCCCAGTGGTGTGCACTCAACACCACAAGGTCAAGTCTTTATAGTGGACTGTGGAAACGCACGTGTGCAGGTATGTGTGATGGTGCATTCTTAATTATTAATTATGTTAATCAGTCCATACGCACAATACTGAAGTGTATTACTCCTATAAGCCCCCATAGAATCCTTTGGGCATATAGTATATCTGAGTATAATATACAATATACTCAAATATTGCAAGGGATTCTTTGGTGGCTTGCAATATTTGAGTATGTAGTATGTTTGACTATATAGTATATCCGAGTATAATATACAATATTTAGTTACAATAGGTGTTTCTATTTGTACAGCATACAGTACATAGTGATGCAATCTGATCAATGCACCTACATCCTCAATCAGGTGACAGACCCTCGAGGCAACGTCCTCCAGCACATCACCTCCCCAGCTTCTGAAGGCTCCACGAGACGATGTCGGAACTACTTTGACATAGCGGTCAATGCCAAGGGCCTTATCGCGCTCAGCTGTGCTGCAGAACGGGCCTTGCTGGTCTTCAGCCGCCACGGCCGCCTCTTCCAGACCTTTGGGGGCTCGGGTCGTGGTTCCACCAGAGAAGAACTGGAGGCTCCGAGGGGCGTCACGGTAACCCGGCTTGATGAGTTTTTGATCGCCGACATCCGCAAAGGCACCCTTGTCGCCCTGAAGCTGGACCCCAAGACGGGCTCCTGTCTAGAGCGCACGGTGGTCACAGGATTCCACCGGCCCTACTTGGTGGCGGCGTGCCTGAGCACGGGCATGGTGGCCGTTTCCGAGCGTGGCAGCGAGACCGGTCGGGAGCCCTGCATCAAGGTCCTGGAGCCAGGGTGGAACACGGTGAGGGTGCTGGGGGTGTGCTCTGGCATGGGCCCTGTCCTGGCTTGCCCGTGGGGCCTCTGCATAGATGGGGATGGGAATGTGCTGGTCGCGGATTGGGGAGAGCAGCACAAAGTGGTCTTGTATCCGGCGCAGGGGGTTGGCTGGCCGATCATCAGCCAGGGGCTGAGCAGCCCCCGGGGCCTAGCTCTGCTGCCTGAGGGCCACCTGGTGGTGTCCGACAGCATGCACCACTGTATCAAGATCTACCGGTACAAATGAAGGGCAGAATGAAGAATAGGCTAGACATTCTTACCAAACTAAACAAACCGGTTTCTGCCGGTAGTGACGGTACACCCTCATGTCTGAATGTACTCTCACCAGTGAAGCATTACAACAAGAACAAGCCCTCTGAGATGTGTCCATTTGGGGAGGGGAGTTATAGAACATGAATTTATTATGGAGAGCAAATTAAGTTAATTGAGTCTTTTTTCCACTTAGTCTTAGTCTTATTACCAACACCATGCCATTCCAAAAATACTGTAATTGTTCTTCCTGGGTTTTTCTGATGAATAACAATACTTGTTATACTTACTAAACTGTCATAAATTTTAACCACCCTAGTAAACACACATAATAACTAGCAAAACCAGGGTGTACCAGGTTAAACTTCTAAAGGATGTGTGTGTTGATTGTTTACCTTTGCTCTCTCATCGTATCTACTCTGTAGCTAAGCATCTATGTTTACAGTAATCATTTTCTTTTGCCTTCACAACATTCTTGTGTTAAACTCCCATGACGAACGCTCTACACCACTACGTCACCGTTGGTTAATGACAATAAAGTCAACACCACTCTGGGCATGCAGCCCTCCCACTCGTCGCCAGGTCTGGCTTGGCTGACAAATATACCCTCAGTCCTTTTCTTTTGTAATGTGTTCTGTATAGAACACTAGAATAGCACCGTACTGCTGCAGGAACCATCGACCCTGGACTGCTGTCCAAATCCACCGCCTGTCTTGTTTCACGTGTCTTCAGCAGGTGTCTGATTCAGGAAATTGGATGCCATTGCCTGTTTGGGATTAGACGTACACAACATATTATTGTGGTTATTCATGTCTAGAATAAACAGTGGAACAGGGATGGGAACCATCAAGAGGTTTGGCCGCTGTTTGTCGTTTTAACTTTTTGGGTGAATACTTGTTTGGATCTTTCTTACCGAGGTTTCTCTTGTTTGTTTGGATTTTCTTGTAATCATGGTTTTATGTGGCAGGTATACCAGAGTTATGTGTTTTCCCTGACCTGTCTGAAAACGGAGGGTTATTCATTCAAATTTAGACATGAGCAGTGCTAGATTTGCACTGTACAGTCACAATTCATATTGAGGTACACCATTATGCAAGATTTACACATCTATTTAAATAGTATTTAAATGACACAAAAACATATTATTAGTTCATTTTCTGAATGTCCTTTTAAAGCAACCGTATCCCTGCAACCGACCACGCACTGACTGGTTGACCTCTTGACCCCACAAAGGAACCCAGGAGGTCATAAATCCTCATTCCATGTTGGGACGCTTTAGAATGTAAAGGCAAGGGACTGTGAATGTGACAGGAATCTAACATGGTGGTGGGATGTTGCAAGGCTGAAGAGTGAAAGGTATACACTCGTTCCATGTATGGACAGCTCTGTATTTTTGGATAACAGTGAGGTGGACGTTTTTTGTTTGGTTGGTCTTAACGCTAAAGCACATAGTCAATAAAAGTGTGAAGTGTGACCACACAGTGTCAAATTAAAATGATTGTTTCACCAGGCCTTGTGTCTTAGTCTTAATATCACCTGAAGGACACAAAAATGTGATTTTATTCTTTAGGATTTGATAGGATCTCATACAAAAGTGACAAATTGTTGCAGGCTTTGAATGATGAAAGGGTAAGTAAACAGTTACAATACTATTGTGTTAAGCCATTTGCTATCATTGACAAAATTGTGTCAGATACACACAAAAATCAGCTGTAGATTAAGTTATGGTGATAAGATTTGGATGTAAAGATGTAAGATGTAAACATATTTTTTAGCATTTTTCAACACGGAAAGCAGAGCAAGGAGAGCATGTCTTCACTACTCGCCCACTTGGATCTACCGCCTTCTCCAGCATCTGTAACATGAAGGAATCTCCACGCCACCTCAACAACAACAGATCAAACACGAACCTCCCAACAATAAACTGTTCTAACTTTTCTCCCGATTCTACCTTCATGGCTTGGAATTTCGAGGATGGCGATTGTGGGTTCGGACGCCATGGCAACCAGAGGCTGCACTTCGGCGAGGAAGGTAGAAATTCTTTTGAGGTTCATCTCCCAGACATAATGAACCCCAGACATGGGAGAGGGACAAGCCGCAAGACCGCTAGAGGCAGGCGAGTTGCCCCCCCAGATCGCGAGATTGATCACACCCTTCCTTCAAATCTGTAGTCTGTTGGCTCCAATAATGGCATACAATCAAAAATGTGTGCAACTCTATTTTGCTGAAGGCATGCCGTGTCGTCTTCAAGAGGAAGGGCAATAACCACTAAGTAACTGTCTGTACAGAAAGCTGATGGTGCTGGCATGTCCACTAAGACAGCATTCAAAACCACTATGAATTGATGGGGCACACTGAACAGACACGTAGCAATTATTTTGTTTTTCAATCACTGCTGAGATGACAGCTGTTACTTATTTGCCTACAGTATTAAGCTACTTTTGTTAAGCATCAAACTCAGAGTAGGCCACCATACAAGCAAATACACTTAAAATACTTTATATTTAATCTTAATCATGTTGTGAAATATGTTATGAATATGACAAATATCATGATGAATTCTATCACCCCCTACATTTACACGTTTACAACATGAACCAAGTAGCACATCAAACATGGAATCAAACCACATGGGTAGATATTGACGGCTGAAGAAACACAGGAGACATGAGGTGTTACACCGGGTTGCGGAGGGGCCCCTGGCCCCCTGGGGTGACGCTACTGTCTGGGAAAGAAACTCAACTCCCCTTTCATCTCTTCCTGTGTGACACAAACACAGCAGCCTGCCTCACTCAGTGTAACACACACACAATGAGCAGACACGACACCGCAAAATTTGTGACTAATTATGACACAGCTTGCCAATTTAATTTAAGACATTAAGTCATTTTTCACCCAATTAAAAATGCTAAGAAAACACGCCATGAAAGTACTTAAGTGAGTTGTGAATCTTCCACAGCACAGGCACACATTGATCTTGAGCAGTTATGGTTTATGGCATCTGATGATCATAAGCATTATGCTTCCTGTTGGATACAGTCACACTTTGAGTGAGTTGGTGCCTTCCGTCTGGCAGTCTTTCACAGTTTGCGTCTTGAAGATAGTGCTGGCATGGGAGGCAGGCAGCCTGCATGCTCACACACTGCCAGGAAAGGACAGCAAGCTAGCTGCTGTGTTAGCATTAGTACAAAAAATAAAAAAGAACAAACATTAAAGCCCTGCAGCAGAATCACTGATTTATAATCAGTTTTAAAAATGATACAATTAAAAAAGAGTAGGATTTAACTTCAGTGGCTAATTCTGTGAGAAATTATTTGAGAAAACGTATTTTATTGTAATTCAGAGTTAATGGTAATTAAATTCATGTCTAATCACATTTGCATATGCTTTAGGGAATTTAACAAATTATTGGGACTATAAGAATGTAGATGTATTGTATATTTTTTCTCTAGAGACCAACACACACAAACAACTAAGATGTCCCAGTAGGGGCCCTCTCCGAGAACGAAGGAGTGCCTAATTGGCAGGCAGGCTGGCCCCTCATCTGAGGTCAAATGCTGGAGGGTATTAATAAACTAAACTTAAAGGGCATTCAAAAAAAGGCATTTGAAGACCTATTTGTGTTACTTTTCTGCTGAATGTAGTGTGGGTTCTATATGTTTATGACCTACGATGTCCTTTATTAAAATGTACACATTTCAGGGTAAAATGAAATATTTTGTTAAAAAAATATAGGAGAGCATCCAAGAGAACAAAAAATAATTAGAGGTAGAGCGAGTGGACGAGCCATTTAGCAAACAACCAAAAAGACACAAACCAACAAACGAACACAAACTCCACCACAATTAAAAAGTGACTCAGATGCTTTCAAGTCCATCAGTTTGTTCTGCCTTCTTGTCCTCGGGAAGGGACAGGGAGGCGGGGGGCTTTGCCAAATCCAGTCCTCTTTCATCTAACCCTAAAAGGCCATTATCCACACAGGTAATGGCCCCTTGAACTGTGAAAACATCCATCTCCACCTAAAACAAAGAATGCTGTTATTAGAATGACAGGCATGCCTTTAAATGTATGCCTACAGAGGCATGCAGTCATCTGGAGATCAACCTGCATGCTAATGGTTTCTCTGTTGTTTAAAGTTCATCATTCAAGTGATACTGTGGCATTAAATGTGCTATATATCAGGAACATGTTACACAGTCTAAATAAAAAATAAAACGAAAGTACATAATATTGATGGCTAATTATATATATATAATTCACCTAGTGTAGTCATAGTGGTGTCTCCCTTTTGTATAAGGCTGCGCTGGTAGGACCCTCAAATTGCAGTTTGATGGCCTGTTTTAAATTGAGGTGTGGGTCTTTGGTTGAAAAAGGAACCATGGAGTCATCTGGCAAGGCACTAGCAGGTGAAGCTGGTGCGTAATTATAGCATTGGGGGGACATAATATTCTTCTGAAGGCCAGAATTCCAAGTCTCTTCCTGAGCCGGGCTGTGAATCTGGTAGGGGTATCCTAAAGGTGGACTCTCACGGTTTTTAGCCACTCTTGGAGGGCAATCTTGTCCGGGCATCACCCCGAGGGAAGCCATGACAGAGTTCCATTTGCCCCCTCCATACTGTGCTCTGTCTGCTTGAAAGAGCTTTGAGTCCGGGGACTTTAATTTGCTGGGACAATCAAACCCAGAGGAGAAGCCTTTTTGTGGCTGTTCGGAGGTGTGCACCATAGCTGTGATGGTGCACCCGGTGGGAGGAGGGCTGCCCTTGGGCTTTCTCCGGCTGCTCCCGCGGAGGCTACCATTGACAGAGTTCCCTGTCGGGAGCAGGGTGGAGTGCCGGCTACGACTTCGGGGGAGTGAATGCTGTTGAATCTGCTGTGTGAAACTCAAGCTATCAGCCGGCACTGTCTGCACCGTCGCCAAGGAGTGGCAGGTGGAAGAGGTTTGGGAGCTCTGCATCGAATGAAATCGCTCGGCAGTGGAGCTTGGGGAAGACATTGAAGAGGTGGAGGCAGCAGCTGGTGGAGCTCCTGCTGTGCCAACTTCAGCTCCATTACTGCCAGAGGGGCTCCTGACGTTCCCTCTTGCAGGGGAGCGTGAACTGGAGTGGGGCAGCAGGCCTGGATATGGCTTAGCTCCATAGCTCTCTAACAGACGTACAATGGGAAAGTGTCCTCTTTTTCCAGCAACTTTTACAGGGCTGCGACCGTATTTGTCTATGTGATCAGGGTTTGCACCCCTCTCCAGAAGCATGCCGACTACATTTGTGTGTTCCTCCTGGGCAGCAATGCTCAAAGCTGTTGCCCCTTGTTGGTTGCAGGCCAAGTCTACATTGATCCCCTTTGCCTCAAGGAGAAGCCGACCCACTTCAACATGTCCTCTCCATGCTACAGAATGCAGAGGCGGCCTCCCTTCTGCATCCTGTGCATTGGGGTCAGCTCCATGCTGCAGAAGCAGCCCTACTGCCTCCACATTTCCCAGCCAAGAGGCCACATGAAGAGCTGTGCGGCCCTCGGCATCCCGGGACTCAAGGGGAACGCCTCCTTTCTCTACAAGGAGACAAGCCACGTCAAAGCGACCCTCAAGCACCAGGAGGTAGAGTAGAGGCCGTCCCTCTGCATCCCGGACATCAGTATCAGTTCCTCGCCTCATAAGCAGTTCTGCCACCTCACCGTGGCCCTCCAGGAGGGCAGCACTCAAGGCAGAGTGTCCATCATAGGCTCTATGATCTATGGGAGATCGCCTATCCAACAAGAGCCTGGCTGTGCTGCAGTGACCCTCCTGGGCTGCCAAAATAAGGGGAGTACGTCCTTCAATGTCCATTTCCCCCACTCGTGCCATGCTGCCGCGCTCCGTCAAGGCAGCACACACGGTACGATGGCCCTCACAGGCCGCTGCGTGCAGCGGTGTCCAGCCCAAGTCGTCCTTATGGTTCTCATCCAAGCCTCGGTCTAGTAATGCACAGACAACCTCCACACTACCTCTGGCTGCTGCCAGACTAAGTGCTGTCCTTCCTTCCTCATCGATGGCATCCACAGCTGCACCCCAGAAAAGCACACGCTCCACTGTCTTAATGTGACCCATGGCTGCAGCGGCCAGCAGTGGGGTAACCGCAGCTGCAGCAGGGGCATTAGCATCAGGGCCTGCACTTTCATCTACATCAGCCCCAGCTTCTAACAGCAGCTCAACTATGTCCTCATGGCCCTCGTAGGCTGCAAGAAGCAGGGGGGTCATTCCATCATGGTCGCGGTGTCCCGGGTCTGCCCCCCGCTCCAGTAACAGACTGGCTACCTCCCCATAACCATTAACCCCATCTGCTGTAGGGACACAAAGGGCAGCCACTGACAGGGCAGTGCGTCTGTCTCCGTCAGCAAGGTTGACATCTGCATTGTGGTCCAGCAAGATCTCTACAGCCTCTCTGTGTCCCATGTAGGCAGCAGCAATAAGTGGGGTGCGGCCCTCGCGGTCGGCCTTGTCCACCTGGGCCCCATAGTCCAGCAGAGTAAGAAGGATCTCCTCGTGCCCCCCCCACGCTGCGGCTCTCAGTGCAGTCCGGCCTTCACCATCGCATCCGTCAACATCTGCCCCTGCATCCAACAGTTGACGTACGGCCTTACTGTGGGCTCCCCATGCTGCAGAGCGCAGCGCTGTCCAGCCCTCACTGTCTGCGTGCTCCAACATTCTTGCTACGGTCTCTGCCTCTTGCAGTTTAGCCCAGTTAAGGAGTTCTACCAATATTACGATGTGACCCTGCCTGGATGCCAGCGTGAGTGCCGTTTGACCCTGATGATCCCCGATTAAGGGGTCAGCTCCTCGTGTCAGGAGGAGGCTTGCCACATCAACCGAGCCCACTAGGGCCGCACTTGCCAGCATAGTCCGTCCATCGATTGAGTTGACTCGGTTGACAAACACACCACTGTCTAGCAGCATCCTTACAGAGTCCTGCCTTTCTAATGCCTGTCTCACAACAGTCCCAGATCCCTCTAGACAATGCACTCCCACATTTGGACCCAACTCTGTGGAGCAGGTTGGAGGAAAAATCCCACTTCTCATTAAGAGTTGAAGGACTTCCTGACTAACTAGAACAGGTGGTTCAGTCGAGGAGGAGCTACAGTCCCAAGGAGCGTGGCAGGGTACCTTAGGGCTAAAGCAGGGAGTGAGAGGAGGTATGTCTGCCAAGAGAATCCACAACGCCAACAGGGACGGGTTGTCCTTGTGCATACGAGAGCAGACCAGATGGGTGGCTAGCTGGCAGGTTTCTTCTGTGTTCAGTTGTGGGCCCCACAATGTGAGGGCCATAGCCAGCATGCCGTGACCCTCTTCTATACTACACAGGTACTTCTGTGTGCAGTATTTGACATCCATTAGCCACTCAACAAAGCTGGCATGGAAAAGCAGCTTGTTACCAAAGGGGTCATCAATAAGGATAGGAGAGAGGGTCTGGAGCAGGCTTTGGAAGTCCTGGAAGCTGAGGGTGGTGTCCTGGGTCCAGACTGCTGTGAAGAGCTGCTGAATGCTGAGGGGCCTGGGGGTGGCCAATAGGGCATTGAGGAGAGGCCTGACCTGGAGAAACAGCCCCCGGGGGAAGAGTCTCTGGCACAGCCACAGGTAGAGGCCATTGAGTGTCCCCGGGATGTCCCGGATCTCTCGTAGACCAATCAGAGAGGCCGCCACGCCATCTAGCACACGCTCCAGGAACAGGAAGCAGCCGCCGCTCTTGATGTGCAGCAGGTTCAGCATGTCGGCCGTCTCGGGGGTAAGCTGGCGGCGCAGTGGGCCCTCCTGGTCCAGCCGGTGGAGGATGTATTGCTGCACATCTCGTACTGGAGGGGGCTTCCGCAGGTCATCCAGGCACAGTTTACGAAAAGCTGCAACAAGAGAAGAGGAACAGTGGGAAATATACTTAATAGTCATAATACACTAAAATCTGGACTTTGTAAGATCCCACACACAAAGTTGATATTGTTTTATGTGGTTGTATTTTCAATCACAAACTATAAAATCCCTAAATCCTTTATATATATATATATATATACACACCGTATATATATCACTCATGAGCTTGTATATGCTGGGGTTGTCCGAGGTAATTGTGTGATCAACAAAATGCAATAAAACAAATAAAACTACCAGAGATTAACCTCATGAGAAAAATGCAATGTTCACCCTGTCCTTTATTGTAAAATGCAATTGGATGGCAATATTGGCACATATTGAACCAATGAGCAGGTAGGCGTCAGGCTAGGAGGTGTACTGGAGACGGCAGGGATTCTGTCTAGCCACTTAGTCTATCCTGCGGAGTGCAATAGAATCATCTGATGAACTGGTAAAGGCTCACATTGTGATCCAAACCTCAGCAATTGTGGTTTAGATAACAGGCTTTTGATGCCCGGCTTCATAGACAACCAGTGCATTACTCATTGACCAAACCAAATACACTGAAACACTACTGAAAACCAAACCTCAGGGACAGCAGCTAACACATGAGGGACGTTTCACACATCAAGGTGATTGACTGCATTGGTTAACAAATAAAAAAAGCATTTGGCCACAAGTTTAACACCTTTTCAGACTAAGCACCAGCGATCGCGCCATTCCCTGGAGTTTGACCAAAGATACATTTTAAATGAAGAATGTATATATAACTACTACTACTACTAACTAACTCATCTAGCGGACTAGTGCCTCGTACCTGAGAACATCTTGACTAGTGCCTCATACCTGAGAACATCTTGACTAGTGCCTCATACCTGAGAACATCTTGCACACGGCTTTGTCATGGCGTCGGACAGAGCCCACGATGAGCAGCCAGCTGGGCAACAGGTGCTGGTGGCTGGCAAGGAGCTCTGCGATGGTGCCGCTCTTCCCTGGGGGCGGCCCAAGGGCCCCTCCACCACCGTCGCCTGTCCCATAGCCAGGATCTGAGTCCAGCGAGTCCACCACCACCATCAGAGTATGGGTAGGAGGAGGAAGGTCCAACAGGGGAGACAACACTGCCCTGGACAAATAAGAGAGAGAGAAGTGATTCATTATCATTTAAGAAAACGCCCGGGTGTGAGACACGTGAATGGACATGAGCAGGGACGTGAGAAACGCCTACGGAGATTAGAGGTAATCTTGTGATTATTGAATTTAATAGTTTAGAATATGAAGAACAACCATCAAAAACAAATGTGTGAAAGTGGGAACGACCGAATGAGAACAATCCGCTCGTAAAAAACAAAAAAAAATAATAATAATTAGACTAATGTGTGACTATTCAGTCTAGAGTGGGTGGCAGGCTGCTCTTGCTGAGACAGGCAGCACAACCCATTGCTGTGCTCTTTGCCGTGTCCTTCACCATGGAGCACCATGGAGTCTCCTCAGGGCTGGGACTCAAGTGCTGATGACTCAGGTCGTTGGAAGGTTTGGGATTTCCTGCTGAGCCCCATAGGCAGGCAGGGAGACGCTCTCACACACATCATTGTGACAGAACCCTACTCTCTGCCTCACCCACACTACCCAATAGATTACCTACTACTGTGTGGCTCGTGGGATATTGTTGAGTTGTACTTGCCGACTGTAAAGTTGGAACTACAGAGATTCCTCACTCTTTAATGAAAAACCCAGAGGGCTAATTCTTTCCACCGACTATCGGCAGTTGTTGAGCCTCACAAGTGTGTTCATTGAATTTTGGGTTATTTATGTCTATGATTTATTAATAATTTTTGTTCTTTTGATTTTTCAGTAGGCTTTTTTGTCTTTTAAGTTGCATTTTTCTTTTGTATTATAAAAACATAAAAAAACTTCAGTTGTACCAGAACAGTACAGATGAAACGGCATGAGGATAGGAACCAAACCAAAAGTATGACAAATAAATTCCCCAATTAGACATAACATAATTGTATAATAATATCCCTTGGAGCATTTGACATGGTGCTATGAAAGTAGATAATAATTTAATTAAACACATACTGTGTACCGGATTACATCATCATGCAGATTATTGTAAGAAAATACATTTTTTATAATTGAATAATTAAATTACAAAATGACGAATGAGACCCAAGAAATCTTCTCATGGAAAAGGGTTTGCAAAAGGATAGACTTTTATGATTAGGTAATCATTATAGGTTTCGATTTTTAAAGAGCCAAGTTAAAAAAACTGGGCAGAAATCCAAACTATCTAGGTTATGGTGCTTATCACACTTGTGTGTGGGTGATAAAATAAAAGCACACTCCCTTCCGGTGCAGGTGCTCATTGTTGCAGCGAGGGTGTCAATTCCCCTATCGAGTTCTCTGCTCCATGAAGTCCTTGTGGTCCTGACCCTGGACCGTCTTTATGTGACCTTTGGCCGGTAACAGAGTTTTGCTTTGAAAGTGTTAAAAAATAAGTGTTTAAACTAATGACCCCTATGGACAAGGGTCAGTGAGTCCAGCTGGGAGGAGAACTGTTGAGAAGATACAGACAAATGATAGACACTGTCCCATCGAACAGTGATAATCACTTGTCTGGCTACAGCTGTTTTAAGCCAATGCATACATCTACAGACATACAGTACACCTTTTTTGACCACTGCGCTGACCTTGTGTTTCATGTGTTTGTCGACGGCTGTTCACATGCCAGTGCCTTTGCCTCCGAGCCTCTTTGTCGTATCACAGGATCTCCAAAACACACATAGCCCCTGGCTATGAGCCAGTGAGAGGGGAATGTGGAATCTGGCCCTTGCGCTTTACACCAGAGAATAGCAAACACGGGAGGAGGAGGAGGAGGAGGCGAGCACCGAGGGGTCCCGGAACGCTCCGCAGAGTAAACACCCCGGAAGAGAGTGATAAAGGGGAGACCTCGCTGACCAACACCGTGATGGCGGTCAGCTGGAGTACATTTTGGAACATTTTTCCTCACCTCTTTGTTCCTTTTTTACCCCCGACTGAAAGGATGTTGTGTTGTAAACGGCATTGTAGCATTCATTCAGACTGTGGCACCCATTGTACGTGCAGTGAATGGGTCGTATTATGACATGGGAAATAAATAATTAAATAAATAGATGGAAGAACGACAATTTAATTGTCTTTTTTCTTGGCCCTTGCCTTAAATGACCAAATGGCATAAAAAACATGGCTTGCTTGGTGAATAGATATATAGCCATTACATATATCAGCAATTAGACACATTCCATACAACTGTAGCTAGTCAACCGAATTGTAAGAAGTGGCATAATCAGGGTTTGGGTTGTGCCAATGTATAGCTTACAATGCCACTTTATTTAGCTTTAAATATATAAAATGTCTCCTCTAAAGTTTCTAAATGTGGTTTAAATGAGTATGTGCAAGTCATCGCAGTGTAGCTTAGAGGGGGGCAACCAAAAAATAATAATACAAACCTTTTGAATGTGTCGTCGGGGTCCTTCTGGCATTGCAGCGGCTCGAGAGCAGAGGACACTGAGGGGGTGTCCAGCATCTCGGTGTAGCGAGGAGGAAGGAGAGGCGAGGTCCTTAACTGTTCCACCAGTCCCAGAACAAACCTCCACAACACCATGCTTCGCTGGTCCTCCCTCCGGCAGAAGTGGGAAGCCAGGCAGCGTGCCGCCAGACCGACCCTGATCCCTGCATCCGAGGTGGGGTACACCAACTCGGTGCATAGGGCCGTCTTTCCTGCGCCAGGGCCCCCGGTCACCAGGAGCCCCGGCGGCCGCCCTGGCACGGAGCGCGCCTCCAGGCAGTGCCTCAGCTTGTCCAGGGCCCATTCCCGACAGTAGAAACGCCGGCCCTGGAGCAGGCTGGAGTTGCTAGAGAAACCACAGCGACTCATTGGGCCCCCAGGATCAGACGTCTAGCATCCTCTATACATTTCCCCATGCTCCACGTCCCATACTCTTCTTATTGTATACAGCTTCTGGTGTGAACGCTAGCAGTTTGACAGGTGAGAAAAGCCTGTGCACACCCCCCCCACCCCCACTGTCAGTTCCTGAAAAACAAAAATAGGTGTGCTTCAGCCTAGCGGCGTCTATCAGCAGCGCTCTCAGATAGCGTCTCCCTCCAACTGGTGGGGTCAAAGGTAAGGTGAGAGGTCGGCCAAAGGAGAGGGCAGATAAGGGTCAAGTCTGCTGGAAGTTCACGCGTGGGAAAAGTATTTTGGCAGCTCCATGTTCTGTCCGCAGGTGTGCTTCCAATCAATAAATCATTTGGGTCGTTTAATTTCTAACCCCCCCGGAGTTCAAGATACTGACATGGAGTGGAGGGAGGATCTCCGGTTACAGTTGTAACCGGTTTTCTGACAGCAAGAATCTGCGAGAAGGAAATGAGAGAAGAAGACAGCGAATCAGAATCAAGATAAAGACTTCTTCATAATAATAACAGTCACCCCATATCGCTCACCTCACGGCTCCTGTTGCGCTCCCTAGGACTCCCAATTACTGGCACACTCTGTCTCAACATCGCCCTCCTTCTCCCTGCTGCCGTACGTTCCTCTTGTTTCCTGTCAGGCTGCTAGCTGCTTCGCTCTGTGCTACCTCGGAAGGAATGCCCTGCTCTTTCACACGCCTTTTCTGTTTCTCTCTCTATCTATCTCTCCTTCCTCCCTCCCTCCCTGCCTCTGTATCGCTTTCGTTCTTTGGTGCCCTACGTTTCTTTACTCCTCCCCCTAGTGTTGTTGAGCATGTCAGGACATGCACTGAAGAGAATGGTGGTATTTATATAGAGCGGCAGAGGAGGGAGAAAATGCTAAGATATAGACACAGTAGAGTACTCATTTCGGAAAAAAATGTGAGTCATTTGGAAAGCAAATTAGTATGTTATATGGGGGTCAAAGTTCAACAACAGAGCTAGGGTTAAAGGAGGCACATGTGCTCCCTGGGGACATGCGTCACAAAATGTCAAGAAATGTGGCATCAACAGACCCTCAATAGAACATGGTATGTACAATGGCCCTCAACAGACCCTCAATAGAACATGGTATGTACAATGGCCCTCAACAGACCCTCAGTAGAACATGGTATGTACAATGGCCCTCAGCAGACCCTCAATAGAACATGGTATGTACAATGGCCCTCAACAGACCCTCAACAGAACATGGTATGTACAGTAATTAGACAGCATGTTTCTTGGTCTTTGGGAATCAGGAGCAAACATCTCACACCTAGACGCAAGTACTTCAAGCTCCTTGTCCCGACTGAAGACCACAACAAAACCTACGTTCTGGTTCAATCCAAGCTGATGGGAGAGGATGTATACATGTTTATAGTGGGGAGTGCTTTTTTGTATTGCTTAGTTCACTTTGGGTAAGTGGACTTTACTGGCAGCATTGACTTCTGGACTGTTCAAGCAGAGGTAGGAAGGTAGAAACTAAAAAAGGACGCCCCGAGAAGCTGGAGCACAATAAATGATGACATCTGAGATGCAAAACCCGAGGATATTAATGCATGTAATGCAAAGTGCCTCTGAAGATCATGCCTGCTTTGCTAATGTAGTGTTATCTTACCCAAGAGTTGCTGATGCTGATGCATGACTTTCAACACCTGACCGTTAATTCAAAACAAGATAATAATTCCCTAAGCAGGAATGGAAGTATCTGGCTGGATGCAGTCTAGCGTGGTAGCCCACGAGAGAGCAGAGGCAGATTACATGCATTTACATGCTTCTCAAATATTGTCCATTTTGAATAAAAGTAGCTCACAGAGAAATGTAGATGCAATGGCAGAGTGAACCAATAGGCTAGTAGCAATCCAAACATCACCACGTGACTCTATTGTAATACATGACTGTCAAATCTATTACAATGGGATTCACAATATCCTTGTTGTTTAAATAAAACTACAAAGAAAAATGAAGTGAATGGTTGTGAAGCTCTGCCTGGATAAACTCTGAACTCACCAAGTATTGTAAAACACTAGATTAAAAAAAAGATTTAGCGATTTCAAGCTAGCGCCAGTCTAAAGTTTGAAAAAAAACCAAAAGCACTCTGCTCCTCACCCCCATGCTCACCCTCCCTCCTCTCTCCTCACCCCCATGCTCACCCTCCCTCCTCTCTCCAAACCCACCCTCAACAAACTTAACATGAGATTTCTCTACACTGCTTAAATCCTAGACCCCTGTAGCCTTTACATTTTTTGTACATATTGTACCTTTAAATTGGGGTTTGATACAGATAGAAGTTGACCTCGCAAAGCTCACCTCCGGTGAGGCGAATATGATCTGGCTGTGCAAGACTAGACACAAGTAGCCAGAATCAGTTCACACAACAAAGCCAAGATAGTTTAGGCTTGTTTTGTACGTCACTATTTGACACAAAGGACACTTCCCCTGCCATCCCCTGCCCTGAATCGTCTGGGAAAGACACAGAAAGCGGCTTTTCTAAACACCAACATTTTATACGGTGGTTTAACTTCTCAAATCAAACCTCATTGTGTCAAGCCTATTTGTCCCATTCATGTTGGAATTGGTTTAATATTTACAGGTTTGGGCTTTTGTTGACTGCAAGGCAGCTGAGTTGGAATCCAGAGCTGACTCTATAGGCCTATACATCACATGGTTATTATTAAGACACTCTCTGACCTTGTTTCACTTTAAATTGCTGAATGAATTGTTTCTACGGGTTCAGTTTAGCGAGGAAAAGTAAAGGTTGACTGCATGAAGTGAGTAAATTAATGTAGGCCTATTGAAAACAAAAAGCCACCCAAGATGTATTATGGCTGGATGAGGCATGCAGGTCTGGCACAATGTCTCTTAACAGGCGAAGGCTAAACGTGGGGGAACTCACACACATTCCAGACGAGACATTTCAGTGACTTCTGTGAAAGTGTTAGCGTTGTAATGACAGAATGTGCATTAGTCCGTAATACAGATAACTGAATCAACCAGATTGTCATTGGGTGCCTTCCATAGTGTTGCTGCAGACGAAACGCTGCACAAACCACGGAATTTGAGAAACGGAAGGAAATGATGCACATAGTTCACTACCTTTTCTTTCAGATGTGACCATTTTTTACGAAACCAGTTTCCTACTGCGATAATAAAAGCTTTGACACTTCGTAGCGTGTCAACTAGGCATATCACGTTGTATAAAGGAACTGCTTTACTGTAGTCAAGAGAAAGCACACATTAGTGTGGCATAATGCAACAATCAACAATGTCACGTTTATATAATTTGAATAGTTTCAGTATGTACCGTCTCCACAGACGATAGTCTAAAACACAGTTTTCATTAGAAGCTGCTACACCAACCCCCCAAATAATGTTTCTTGACAAACGTGACTCTACAGGTGCTGCACACACACAACACGTTGCTACACACACACACACAACACGGCGCTGCGCACACACAACACGGCGCTGCGCACACACAACACGGTGCAGCGCGCGC